>JAQZBX010092993.1:0-12204 GCA_029593785.1 Cabassous unicinctus
TTGGATCAGCTCTATATGCTTCACAGGGAACAACTTTAAGATAAATATTTAAATAGAAAGGCAACATGAACACTCATATTTCTATTAATTGAAAATTGATTAATTCATAATGACCTTTCATCTGAAGGCCAATAAAAAAACAAGAAGAAAAAACATAATGTTATTGATTTAAAAGTATTACAGATTCATACACTGTGTAATTACTGTGTCAATATACTGGAGAAGATGGAAATAAAAAAATGATAAGCCATGATTTGGGGTTAACCAGGAAGAGGGAACTGAGAGGCAAGCTGAGAATTCCTTTGGAAATACTTTCAGGAACTCCCAGAAGGAGATGGAAGAAAAAAATATGGCAAAAACAATATTTGAAGAGATAATTGTTGAGAATCTTTCATAATTAATGAAAAATTTATTAACACATTAACAAATTTCAGTGCATCACAAAACAGATTTAAAAACTTTATCCCAAAAATACATTGAGAATGATCCAAGATGGAAGAGTAGAGAGCAGTAGGGCACAGTCATCTTCCAGGAATGGCAACAAGACTAGTAGGCTTACTGGACAAAGGGAAAGGGGTGTGGGTGCAGGGGAAGTAGTACAGGCACCTAGTAAGGGAGTTCATGCCAGGTGAAAGAAAATTAGCAGGGGAAGCAGCATGGGTAGTTAGTGAGAGTGACCTTGCTGGACATAGAAAAAGTTACAGGGAAACACCATATGTGGCCCATGACAGAGATGTTTCTGACTTCCAGGGAAGAAGCTGGGACACAGGGAAAACTACATGGGTGGCTTCAGAGGGAGGCCTGCCAGGTGCAGGGAAGGCAGCAGGGGAAGTCATGCAGGCATCTCAAGAGAGAGGCCCTAACAGGTACAGGGAAGTTGCACAGATGGCTTCTAAGGCAGACCTTAGCGGAAACGGTGTCAGTGGCTTGTGAGGGAATCTTTGTCAGGTGTACATGGGCACAGGTGAATGCAGAAGGGATGAAAAAAAGTGGTGCTTGGACTGAGGAGTCCAGGGAACAATGGTATCTCATCAAGGAAGGAGCAAAACAGGGAGACTGAGAGAAGGTACCGCAGAGGAATTGGCTCTTTGGAGTTGATCTGCAACCCCTTCATGTGTCCATGGTTCAGGTAAACAAAAACAATTCTAAATATTTAGAATAAGCTGAAATAAGGGACAAAGAAGAGCCTAAAAACAAAGACAAAGTATAGTAAATCCCTAGGCAAGAGAGAGAACATGGCCATCAGAATGATCTCATCAAGATAATTAGATGCCTAGACATGAGTAAAACATTACAAGAAATACTAAGAAACAGACATATGTGACCCAGTCAAAGGAAAAAATTAAGAAGTTGGAGGAGGTGAAGGATTTGGAAGAAAAAATCAAAGATTTCCAAACAAATCTCCTAAATCAATTCAAGGAGATAGTGACAGTTTAAGATTATTTATGAATTCCACGAAGAAAAATATCATATTTGTAAACTTATCTATTCCTCTGGTTGTGATATCCTTTGATTGCATTAAATTCAAAGTTTTTAAGTCTATTTGTTAACTTCAATTTAGGGCTTTGGAAATGACTGCATCAGTAGGGCATGATTCATGTTGAGTCCCCACCCCCTTGGTTAGCTGATATAAATGGGCACTCACACAAGAATGCACAAGAAGAGAGACAGAACTCTGTCTTGTTTTATCCTTGGGCCCTGTGGAGTGATGAGCCATTCCCCTGAGAGTTGCAGTGCAAGAGTACAGAGAGGCATGAAGGCCCGAAAAAAAACAAGCCCTATGCCAGAGACTGATATAGGAAGCCCTGAAACAACAGGCAGAGATTACTCACCATCTTGCTTCAACACATGGCAGCTGACTTTGGCGAGACTGTGCCTGTTATGTTACCTTGAGTTGAAGTTTCCATGGCTTTGGGACTGTAAACTTTTACTCCAAGTAAATATCTTTTATAAAAGCCAACAGAATTCTGGTACTTTGCCTCAGCACTCATTTGGCAGACTAATACAAAGATGAAGAAAACATTAAGTGGGCATACAAAAAAAATTGATAATATACATAGAAAAACAGCAGAACTCATGGTAATGACAAGCATAATAGCAGAGATTAACAATAGGCTAGAATCACACAGAGCAGATTTGAAGAGGCATAGGGAAAAATTAGCAAATTAGAAAACAGGACATCTTAAATCATACAGATAGAAAAACAGATAGAGGAAATAACTTGAAAAAAATGAGTAGGGTCTCTGAGAACTGAAGGACAGCATGAAACACACAAACATATACAATATTACTGTCTCAAGGGAGAAGAGAAAAGAGGCAGAAGAAATGTATGAGGAAATAATGGCCAAATATTTCCCAAATATTATGAAGTACATGGTTGCACATGCCCAGAAAACACAACATATTACAAACTGAATAAATCCTAACAAAACTCCTCTGAGAAACAAAGTAGTCAGATAGTAAAATGCCAGAGATAGTGAAACCTGAAATCAGCAAAAGTGGTCTATCACAAAAAAAAGGATGCTTGATAAGATTAATGTTGCTTTCTAATCTTAAACAATGAAGGTGAGAAGGCAGTGGTATCCCTCATTGCCAGGGAGGTTCACACAATTTAGTCATGTCCCATGCTTTGGGGAAGGTAGTGCATTTATCTGCCGAGTTTGGCTTAGAGACAGGCCACACTTGAGCAACAAGAAGGTGCTCAGGTAGTAAATCTTAGGCAATATGTAAAAATAAGCTAAGTTTCAATTTCACAAGAGAAGGCTCATGAGTTTAACCATCAATATCCAGGGTCTGGCATAATGGTCAGTCCACCTTCCCTAGGCGCTGTTCATAAATTCAGGGTGTACTTGCTTCTATATTATAGAATATAGCAGGACTTCCCAGGATCAGATATCAATATTCTTTTGGTCATTGTGGGTGTCTTTAATTACTGAGAAAGTATCTGATGAGAAGTTGAATATATTCATATGCCGTAGAGGCTTGCCCAAGGTGCACCCCACCCACACATCCCCATCACTGATGCCCCACAGCAGTGATCTTCCCCTGCCACAGAAGTGACACTTCTATGATCCAAAACCTCACCCAAAACAAAGGAAAAAAATATACAATAATATAATAAGAAAATATAACCATGAATAAAACACAAAATTAAAATAAAAAATAAAATAAAATGAATATTTATTGTGCCTTTCATCACCATAAGATCTATTATCTTATATGTACACTGCAAATTTCTTCCACATGTTCCCCCAGTGTATTAACTCTATTGCTTAATCTTAAAAGAAGCTCTGGGTTACAATAAAGTCACATAGAAAATATAAAGTATTCCCTTATACCCAACCCTCTTCTCCTGTCCCACACTCCCTTATTAATAATATTTTACAGGTATATGTTATATTTGTTAGAATTTATGTACAAATATTGAAGCATTGCTCCTAATCATGGCTAATGGTTTACATTATTGCTTACATATTGCACCATACACTTTTATAGGTTTTGACAAAATTTAAAATGACCTGTATCCTCCATTGTAAGATCATGCAGAATAATAACAAAGCTGTAAAAATGCTGTACATTCTATCTATGGTATTCTTCCCTCTCCCTCTCCTGGGAACCTATGGTAACAAATAACTTTCAATATTTGAAGAATAAAGTTCATAGTTACATGCAATAATATTAAATGATTGACATATTTTTCTGGTTTCTTTTATTAGGCACTGCTTGTGTTCTTGAGAGATTCTTGCTCCTCTAATTCAGAACATAGCAGAACACCCCAGGGCAGGAGTTTAATATTTTCTTGTTTATCTCAACCATTGAGATAACACATTATGACAAGATGAACACTTTCAAATTTCATAGGAACATGCCCCATGTGCACCCTATCCTGCATATTCCCCTACCCTTGACAAACTGTACCAGTATCCCTCCCCTGCAATACTTGCCAAAGAACATACTCACCAATATAATTTAAACCACAGACTTACAAATCCCCATACTTCAGCTGTTCCTTCTTTGAGCCCTCCCCAGTGTTCCATGGATAGTCCAACTCAACCCTCCCACACTACTCCTTTTCACATTCCAGCACTGTTGAACCCAATCTCATCACTGCACCACTCTCACACATCCATGCCCAATTTACTCCTTCCACCTTAGACAGATTTTGTCCATGTTAATCATCGGCTCACCACACTTTACTCCCTTTCTAACAATGATAACCTATCTTCCAGAATCTTAAGTCTGTGAGTCTGCTCTAATTGTTTAACTCCTATTAGTGAGGCCATGTAATATTTTTCCAGGTGTGATTGGCTTACTTCACTCAACATAAGGTCTTCAAGAATCATCCGTGTTGTCCCTTGTGTTACTACTACTATCTTTCTTGCAGCGGAGTAATATTTCATTGTTTGTATATAGCACGATTTGCTTATCCATTCATCTGTTGATGGACACTTGGCTTGCTTACACCTTTTGGCAATAGTGAATACTGCCACTATGAACATTGGTGTGCATATATTTGTTCATGTTCCTTCTTTCAATTCCTCTGTTTATATCCTCTACCAGAAGTGGGACTGGTGAGTCATACGGAAGTTCTATAGTTAGGTTCCTGAGGAAATGTTCACAATGGCCGCACCATTCTATACTCCCACCAGCAGTAGATAAGTGTATCCTTTCTTCCAGATTCTCCCCAACATTTCTATTCTTCTGTTTTTCTTTCTTTTTAATAGCCAATATTCTAATATGTGGAAGACGATATCTCATTGTAGTATTGATTTGCATTTCCCTATTAGTTGGTGATGTTGAGCATCTTTTCATGTGCTTTATAGAAATTTTATTTCTTCTTTAGAGAAGTGTCTTTTCAAATCACTTGCCCATTTTTAAAATGAGTTGTTTGTCTTTTTTTATTTTTGAGATGTAGGATTTCTTCAACAAACCTGGATATTAGTGCTTTATCAGATAAGTGGTTACCAAATATTTTCTCCCATTGAGCAGTGTGGCAGTTTGAGATTAGTTATGAATCCCAACAAACAGAAAGATTATGTTTGTAAATTGGTTTGTTCCTCTGGGTGTGATACACTTTGATTTTATAAAATTCAGAGATTTCAAGTTTATTTGATAAAAATCAATTTAGGGCTTTTGATTGGAACAAGTCAGTAAGGCAAGACTCTGTTTCAGTCCCCACTCCCTTGGCCATCCTATGTAAATGGACACTCAATCAAGAAGGCACATGGGAAGGGAGAGAGCTCCAAAGATGCCAGAGAACTTTGTCAGTTTTGATTCTGGAGCCACAGGAGGAGAGATGAGCCATTTATCTGATATTTTGAAGTTGAAGATAGAGCAGCTGAGAAGCTATGAGAGACAAGCCCTATGACAGCTTACAGCTGAGGATAGGAAGAACTTGGGCCCATGAAGCCTCAAGAGGAAGAGGATGCCCCAGAAGGAGAGACCCAGCAGAGATCAGCAATCATCTTGCTTCAACATATGGAAACTGACTTTGGTGAGATACCCACCTTGAGCTGGACTTTTAAGGTCCTGTAACTGAAAGATTTTACCTAAAATAAATACCCTTTATAAAAGCCAACCACTTTCTGATGGTACAGATCAGCATTCATTTGGCAGACTAATACAATTAGGCTGCCTTTTCACTTTCTTGACAAACTCTTTTGACATGAAAAAGTTTTTAATTTTGAGGAAGTCTGATTTATCTACTTTATTTCTCATTGCTTGTGCTGTGGATATAAAGTATATGAAAACATATCCTAATATAAGAGCTCATAGATGGTTCCCTACATTATCTTCTAGGAGCTTTATGGTCTTGGGTCATGTGTTTAGGACTTTGAGTTTATGTTAAATTTTGTATAAGACATGAGACTGTGATCCTCTCATTCTTTTGCATATGGATTTCCAGTTTTCCAAACACATTTGTTGAAGGGGTCATTCTTTCCCAGTTGAGGGGGTTTGTGGCCTTGTTGAGTATCAGTTGACCATATATGCAAGGATCTATATAAGAATTCTCAATTTTGTTTCATTGGTCAGTGTGTCTATCCTTGTGCCAGTACCACACAGTTTTGACTACTGTAGTTTTCTAATATGTTTACAGTCAGGTATGGTAATTCCCCCAATTTCATTTTTCTTTTCCAATATATATTTTGCTATTGGGGGCCACTTCCCTTCCAAAGAATTTTCACAATTAGTTTTTCTAATTCAGTAAAATATGCTCTGGTAATTTTATTGAGATTGTATTAAATCTGTAAATCAATTTGGGTGCCACAGACATCTTAGTGATATTTAATCTTCCAAACCATGAACATGGAATATTTTTCCATTCATTTACATCTTTGATTTCTGTTAACAATGTTGTGCAGTTTTCTGTGTACAAGTCCTTTAAATCTTTAAATTTATTTCTAAGTATTCTGTTTATTTAGTTGCTAATGTAAATGAATTTTTTTCCTAGATTTCCTCCTCAGATTGCTCATTATTGGTGTACAGAAATGCTACTGGCTTCTCCGTGTTAATCTTATATCCTGCCATTTTACTGTACTTATATATCAGCTCTAGAAGATTTGTTGTAGATTTCTCAGGGCATTCTATGTATAGAATCTTACCATTTGCAAAAATTCAAATTATTTTTTTCTTTCCAATTTAGATGTCTTTCCTTTTTCTTTCTTGACTAAGTGATTGAGGAAGTACTTCTAACACAAAATTATATAAGAGCAGTGAGAATGGGTATCCATATTGTTTTCCAGATCTTAGATGGAAAGTCTTTAGCATTTCACCTTTGAATATGATGTTAGCTGTGTTTTATATATATACCCTTTATCATGTTGAGAAAGTTTACTTCTATTCCTATCTTTTGAAATATGTTTATCAAGAAAGGATGATGAATTTGGTCAAATGCTTTTTCAGCATCAATAGAGATTCTTATGCGATTATTGTATTTCAATCTGTTAATGTGGTGTATTACATTGATTTTCTTAGGTTGAACCACCCTTGCATAACTGGGATGAATCCTATTTGGTCACAGTGTATAATTCTTTTGATTTGCTGTTGAATATGATTAGCAACTATTTTGTCGAGGATTTTGTCATCTAGTTTCTTTAGAGAAATTTGTCTATAGTTTTCTTTTCTTGTGGTGTTTTTGTGTGGCTTGGTATTAGGGTGATGCTGGCATTATGAAATGATATAAGCAATGTTCTTTTCACTTATAATTTTGGAAGAGTTTAACTAGGAATGCTGTTATTTCTTTCCAGAATGTTTGTTAGGATTCACCTCTGAAGTCATCTGGTCCAGGCTCTTCTTAGTTGGGAGGTCTTTGAGGACTAATTCAATCGCACTATTTGTTATTTCTCTATTGCTTTAATCAATTTCTACTTTCATAAATGTAGGCTGCTTGTGTGTTTCCAGAAATTTGTCTATTTCGTCTAAACTATCCATCTTGTTAGCATACAATTTTTCAAAGTATTCTCTTTTGACTCTCTTTGTTTCTTTGGGATCAGTGGTGATATCCTCTTCTGTTTTTTATTTTTTGTGATTGCAGCTTATCTCTTTTTCTTTGATAGGCTAGATAAAGGTATGTCAATTTTTTTAATCTTCTCAAAGAATGAGCTTTTAAGTTTGTTTTTTTTTAATTTTTCTAGGAATTTTTTTGCTGTTTTTTTCTCAATATCATTTATGTCTATCCTTGCCTTTGTTATTTCCTTCTTTCTGTTTGCTTTGGGATTACTTTCTTGTTCTTTTTACAATTCCTCAAGTATACAGTTAGGTCTTTGGTTTTAGCTCTTTCTTATACTTTAATAAGGTCATTTATGGTTATAATTTTCATTCTCAGAATTGCTTTTACTGCATCCCATAGGTTTTGATAAGTTGTGTTTTAGTTTTCATCTATTCCAAGTTACTTAATATCATTTACAATTTCCTCCTTGACTCACGGTTATCTAAGAATATGTTGTTTAACTTCCATACTTTTGTGTCTATTTCAGTTTTCTGCCACCTACTGATTTCCAGCTTCATTCCATTTTGGTCAGAGAGATTACCTGGCATAATTTCAATCTTTCTGAATTCACTGAGAATTGTTCTGTGACCTAGCATATTGATCATTCCTGGGAAATAATCAGTGTGCCCTCTAGAAGAATGTATGTCCTGCTGTATTTGGGTATAATATACTGTATATAGAAATTAGGTCTAGATCCTCTGAATTATTATTCAGTATACCTGTTTCCTAATAACCCTCCATCTAGAAGTTCTATCTAAAGGTGATTATGGTATATTAAAGTTGCCCACTATAATTGTAGAGGCATTTATTTATCCACTTAGTTTTTCCAATATTTGCCTAATGTATTTCAGCACACTGCTTTTAGGTGAATACATTTTTATGATTGGTCTTCTTGATAGATTAGACCTTTTATTAATATATAGTATCTGTCTTTGGCTCTTACAATAGTTTTGCATATAAAGTCTATTTTGTCCAATATTAGTATAGCTACTCCCACCCTTTTTTGGTTATTGTTTACAATAAAATCATTTTCCAACCATTGACTTGCAATCTCTCTGCATCCCTGGGTCTAAGGAAAGTTTCTTGTAGACAACATACATAATATTTGGGTCATATTTCCTTATCCTTTTTGTCAATCTGTGTCTCTTGATTGGAGAGTTTAATTTATTATCATTCAATGCTACTACTGTCAAGGCATTATTTATATTAGCCATATATACTTTAGTTTATATATGTCAGATTTTTTAAACAAATCAATTTTATTGATATATATCAACAATGCATACAATTTATCCAAAGTGTGTAATCAATGGTATTTGGTATAATCATGTATTTGTGCTTTCATCACTTCAATCATCATTAAAGCATTTTCAGTATTTCAAAATAATAATAATAAAAAAATAAAAGACAAACAAGAAAATTCCTCACCCCTGAATCTCTGTTTTCTTCTGCTGTACACAGTTAATATTTCTGGCTATTCTTGCCCAATTATTTATTTGTTTATTAAGCAGTTTTATTGAGATATATTCTCATATCATATGATCTATCCAGTGTATAATCAATGGCTTTTTTTTAGCAGTGAAAAAGTCCTTTATTGAAAAATTGTAAAATAAATAGAAAAATAGATTGAAAGAAATTACAAATTTTTAAAGAGAGTGCATGGCCAGGTTATATTTAATATAATCAACTATAAAAAAAGATAGCATAGCAACAAACAGTTATAAATTTAAATAATAATTACAATATAAACAAAATTATTTAAAACAATTATAATTTTTATATTACAACTGTAACTATTGGGCATAATAATCTCTCAATATGAAGAAAACCATTGGTTTAGTTATTTAACTTCCATTTAAGCCATAATTTTTTCTAGATAATCATATTCCTATTTTGGAATTCATCATATCTTATTGAAATGAATTATAGCAGATAACATTTTGCTAAATCATAATTTTATGAGGCAGAAAAACTCAAAATCTTGTTCAAGATTAATCATGCTAAAAGATTATAGAACCAGATAGATTATTTTAATTAGAGTGTGAATAAGAAAGTGTTAAAGAAAAATGAAGTACCCCAAAATATATCTTTTCCTACAGCCCTGATCAAATAAAAGCAAATATTATTTTGTATGATAAAAATTACAGAATACTGATGATGGGAACAATTTCCCAGTTGCATTGAGTACTTATTGTTCATATACTGTAATGTTGTTATTTTACATTTACCTGATTTACTCCAGCTCTTTTTTATTACTATTTCCATGGAATATCTTTTTTCCATCCTTCAATTTTAACCTGGTTGTTTCCTTATGTCTGAGGTGGGGCTCTTGGACAACATATAGTTGGACCATATTTTTTATCCATTCTATCAGTAATATCCTTTATATCTTTCTTCACTTCACTAAGATAATTCATGTTATTTTTCTGATGTTGTCGATTACTTTTTCCACATTGTGCATCTCCTTCTGTTTGTTAGCTTGTTCATTAGACTAGGTCATTTCTTCTTCTTTTTTTGTATGACTTGTAATTTTTTATTTGTGTCTAGACATCTGTTTATCTTGATGGCCTTATTTAGATAGTTAGCTTCTCTTTCTACACTAGGGTTTTATTTTGTTTATTTTTGTGTGGTAAGGATCATTTTTGACACTTGCTTCCTCTTATTCTATAGCCTTGTAATTGTGTCTATGTTGCCTTAAAAAAATATTAAAACCATAGAAAAGAAGAGGGATGAAAAGGAAAAGAATGGTAGTAATAATTTTTAAATGATAGAAAAATAACCATAAAATACCCAGGAAAATAAATGATTAATAAGACTAAAAAAAATCATTAAAAAAAGGAATTAAAAGAAAAAAGTGTGAATGAAAAAAAGAAACAAGAAAATAGAAAAAAAGAGAATAAAATAAAACATTGGAAAGAAAATAAGAAGAGAAAAAGAGAAGAAAAAGCAATAAAATGAAAATCAATCAAGAAAAGATGGAATAAAAAAGCAATGGAAAGGGAAAAATGAAAGTAAAGAAATAAAGAAACTAAGGAGAACAAATAAGAAAAAGGGAAAAAGGAAATGAAAGAGAAAAAATAACAAAAAACAAAAACAAAATAAAAACCAAAGAAAAACAGGGGTCCCTCTTAGGCCCCTAGTAATCATCTCAGGCTGCTGGTGCTCAGTCAATCAATCACCATGCAGCCTGCCCTCTGCAAGTAAAATAAACAGTTTTATTGAATAAAATAAAGAATAAAAAATAAAATAATAAAATAATTTTTAAAAAGAACAGATAAAAAAACAAAATTAAACCAAAAAAATCTCAGTCTATGGGCTCCTTTTTTTAAGGTGCTGAATCAGTGTCTGACAACCCATTGGGTCACTCTCTGGATCCTTTCATTAGGGGGTACCAGGAATCAAACCAGGGACCTTGTATTTGTGAGACAGGTGTTCCTACACTAAAGTAAACCCATGCTACAAGTTATGAAGTCTTCTGAAGACTCTTGTGTCTCTCCCTGACCCCTTTCTTTCAGGAAAGTTGGGCTTCTAACAGTTTGCCATCTATCTCTCTTGGCTTACTTCTCTCCAGGCCTGGTTAAGGACCTGTCTCAGCCTCCTCACTGACCTAATTCCTTTCTCATCCAGGGAGTTGGTTGTGACTGTCTACTGGATCAGATCCTCCTCACCTCTCCCTGAGTCTCCTTCAGTGCAAGCCTGGGTCATTTTTTGAGATTCAATGGAGGCTCAACTGTCTAAACTTACTGAAAGGAAATTTCCCTCTACCCTCCACAAGATCCCTCTTCCAGGGAAAGGAACGTTTTGCCCCAGTCAGTTGACTGCAGTAAGCCAGGAGTTTTATCAAGGTTATTCACCTTTAGGGTGTGGCATTTGTGCTACTCTCAGCCACAGGGATGAGTAACTCATGGTTTTCCTTTTACCTCTTGTCTCTCTGTCCCTCTCCCTCCTGGATGATGTGCAGCACTCTCCAGGTGTGCAGATCCCCAAGCAGTTCCCTCAGATATATTTTTGCACTTCCTCCTCCATTGTTTTTGTAAGACGGTTGAGCCCTGCCTACCTCAGTAGATTATTTTAGCAAGGGTAACTAAGAGGATAAGAAGAGAAACAAAAATAAGAAGTGATATAAGACTAGAGATAAAGTGGTTGAAGTAATACTTCCTTTACAGGAATAACATTGAATGTTAACATATTAAACATACCAAATAAGAGACATAGATTACCAAAATGTATATTTTAATTATACACCATTGTTATGCTCTCTACAAGAGACTCATCTTATACCAAGGTCACAAATAGATTGAAAGTAAAAGTTTGAGAAATGTTATTCCATTCAAATAGTATCCAAAAAAGAGTTGGGTTTGCTATACTTATATCAGATAAAATAGACTTTAAATACAAAACTGTTACAAGGGACAAAGAAGGTCACTATATATTAATAAAAGTGACAATCTACCAAGAAGAAAGAAAAATAAAGAGGAAATATTTATGACCTAACCAGGATGTCGCAAAATACATGAGGCAAACCCTGGCAAAACTCGGGGGAGAAATAAACGTCTCTACAAGCATCATGGGGAACATCAATATACCACTCACAGAAATAGACAGAACATTTTGACAGAGGATCAATAAAAAAAAGAGATCTTCAGTAATACATTAGAAGAACTAGACCTAAAAGATATATACAGAATATAGCATCCCAAAACAGCAAGTTATAC
>JAQZBX010092994.1:0-12205 GCA_029593785.1 Cabassous unicinctus
AATACAAGTCAGGGTTTGAGTTTCAAGTCTCAAATTGCTTCATTAATGACCAAATACTAGACCTGGAGGTAGATGCTAAGCATCTTACACTTTAAGCCATGGGTTCTTAAACTTTTTTGTTCCATGGACCCCTTTGCCAGGCAGGTGAAAGACACGGACCCCTTACTAAGTCCACACTATACTGTGTATTATTTAATAAATAGACCACACCCACACCAACACGTCCTCACAAGAATAATGTTTTTCTGAATTTAAATTCAAGCTCACAACCCCTTTTTAAGAACCGCTGCTTTAAGCTATCATGCCTTGGAAGCATGTGGGAAGGCCCTGAGGTGATGAGGCAGTCTTGCTGAGTTTTGGTGCAGAATTTCTGTGGTGACAAGACACTGAGTCACCCAGAAAAGCTAGGATTAGCCATAAAACCTAAGTGGTTGGAGCTGTTCCTGTCCCTCCCTACCGCTGGGCCTGTGCACATACCCAGCTGCTGCCTGAAAGAAAAAGAGCAAGCATTGATGGATGGTTTAGTATCTACCCATGGAGCTGCCTTCAGGTAAAGCTCACCTACACAAACCTGGACAGTTGTCAGCTTTTCTCCCTTGCCAGGCTAGGAAGCACTGAAGAAACACTCGTGCGTTTCTCATCACCTTAGCAGAATCCGAAAAATTCAGTGTGGCACATTATTAAGAATTTCTCTAACACTTCCTGCCTTTCCTTAATAGCCATCTGCAAATGACCCTCAACTTCTTCTGCAGCTGTTTTCATCTTATGCTCTTCGTTTTTATTCTGTGAAATATCTAATTCTAAGTGGAACAAAATTGCTTTTTTCAAGACTCATGGAGTACTTTCCAAACACAGCATTTTACAATCTGGTGGTCATTTAATTCCACACTCATCCTCCCAGTGTCTCTTGTCTTTGCATAACTGTCCCCAGATGAAAATAATTCTTAATCAGGCCCCATTTTCTCAGGGGACTGCTGGGCCCATGGATGGTAACCATAAACCTCCTTTTGGGTCCATTTTTCTTCACACCAAAAAGGTTCTGGTCTTTTTCCCTCAGGACAAAAATAACAGAGCACCTGAACCCATACTACTGTGTACATCAAACTAAAAAGTTAATACCCGCAGCTTTGCTGCCCGCTCAGAGAATATAGTGTAGAGTAGCTACTATACACTGGGCTTTTGTACAAGGTGACTGTAGTCCTTACCTTAGTGTATCTTATAGCCGAGTGGGGATACCTCTACTAAATGTTTAAAATTTCTTGCAAACATGCAGACAAAGTGTGAATCTGATATTAATGATGTCCCCCCATTCTCCCACAATAGGATATTGACAAAATCCTTAACCACGAGGAACTAAGGAAATGTCTGTTCTGTTAGTCCTTACCCGCCTCGGTTCTTTTCCCGTCTGCTCTAAAATATAATGAGCCACCTGAAAGCTACATACAATGAGAATCTTGACAGGCAGATGTTGCAAAAAGGTTGTTTTGGACGCTAACTGATCACAGCTGCTTGGATCACTGTGAGGGGAACGACCCTTTCTGCAAAGAACAGGAAAGAGTGTTGAAATCTAATAGTATGAGCTTGAATGTAATTTATTTGCCTAATTATCCATCGCTGTGCTATATTGGGGATTTGAATACCAGAAAGCAGCTCGAGTCATTGGGCAATAAAGGCTTGAGACCATGATTCTGGACTCTCTTGCTGTGCGTTTAACTGCCTTTTATATGATTCTAAGAGTCACTCTTTTCCATAACTTCCTATATTGCACTCTGCATCCTTCCTTTAAATACTAACATCTGCCCCCTTTGAACTTGTTTTGGGACAACATGCCCATCCTCAGAAGGGGAGCTACGAACTTCCCACTTAGGTTTATCATTAAGTCCCTGCTTGACCCCTCCCTCTTCCAGCAGAATGTCATCATCAGGAGGCTAATAGATGATGCAGGGAAGCCTTGTTTTCATCTAAATCCTCTCTCTTTCATCATTGTGATCCAGATTGGTCTGGGACCCCCTCTGGCCTCCTACAGACTGGTGACCACCCTCTGACACAGCAAATAATTTGAGAGTTATTTATCTCTGTGGACAGCTGCTCTAGTTCAGACTTCAGTGTACAGAGTCTACCAGTTGTATTTCTATTGCTTTAACCACTTCTCCACCTATTTGCTCCCCAGGCAATCCTTGCAAACATTGGATTTGTCACTCTTCTCCAATTCTGCAAATAGGTCTTTGGGTGCTCCCTGCTACAAAATATTTTTTCACGTTACTGCAGTAACAAAGGGGAGTTTTCTTAATCTGCCAGGTCGGTTTTGGTGAAAGACATTAGCTTCCTACCTAAACCATACAGTCCAGCAAGACAGACTATGACCTATCTGAACACTGCTGCATCAACAGTGCTGCACACAATGCCTGCACTTAAGTTTTCACTGACTGATGGGGCTAAGTACCACTTTGGGTTCCTGCAGTAATTGGAAGCCCCACCCTTTATACTTATTTCTGCTAGCATACCATTAAAAAAAAAATAGCCTACTTATTGCTAGAGACATAATTGGTATTTAACTGTTTCATGGCTATATCTATATTTTTCTTGACTTTGTATTGTGATATTATCATGAAAACCAAATAAACATGTATCTACAAAACAATTGAGGGTGGAGGAGGTAGGAAAGAGGAGGAGGTAGATATTTATTTGCCCTTGTCTAAATATCTGCACGTAGGGGGAAGAGTTAGCATCACTTCTGGTATTGAGTGGTTATTTGCAAAGGAGATATAAAGGATTAATGTATTTGCACCAACAATGTATTATTTTTTTTTATTTTTTATTTTATTTTTTTTTTTATCCCCCCCTTGCTGCTTGTGCTGCTGTGTCCATTCGCTGCGTGTCTTCTCTGTGTCTGCTTATCTCCCCCTTGCTGTGAGGTCTTGCCGCATCAGCCCACAGCGCCGCGTGAGCCGGCCTGCCCTCACAAGGAGGCGCCGGGAAGCGAACCCCGGGCCTCTCATATGGTAAACGGGTGCTCTATCCATTGCGCCACACCCGCTTCCCCAACAATGTATTATTTGGTGAATGAGACAGTGCCTTTCCCAGTTTTGAAAGAAAGTCTTAATATTGTGCTATATTGGCTTTTTTAAAATATTAGAGTTGTAGGTATACAGGAAAATCATACAGCAAATACAGAGTTCTCATATACACCCCTCATTATTAACACCTTTCATTAGTATGGTACATTTGTTACAATTGATGAAAGAATATTATAATTGTACTATTAACTGTAGTCAATGCTTTACATCAAGATTCCCTGTTTGTGTTGTACTGTCCTATGGTTTCTTTGTGTGCATGTGTGTGTCTTCATATTTCTATATAGAACTAAAATTGTATTCAAAATAGAGCTGTTTTATATACATGTAACAGTATGTACTAGATTCTCAAATTTTTTAAAGTTAAGGCTTTGAATTTCTGTATTTTTCCACACAGCGTAAGTAGAATGCCACTTAGAGTTCTAAAGCTGCCTTCCAAGAAGCACTGCAGCTACCTTTACAATATTCAAGTGTCAAATTTAATTCCTTTTTAAAAATAAATTATGAAATACCAAAACACAAATTTATTTCATTTCAAAAGATGCATAAATTACTTTTGTGTGTGTTGCTTTTCATTCATATTTTTACATGTTTTTGGTTGTACATATGTGCAACCTGAAATTTCCCATTTTAAACTACATTCAAATATTTAATTCAGTCCTTTAATTATGTTCACAATGTTGTGCTACCATCACCACCATCACCACTTTTCCATCACCTCAAATAGAAATTCTGTACAATTTTAAGCATTAACTCCCAATTCCTATCCCCTCAAGCCCCTGGTAACCTATATTTTAACTCTGACTCTATGAATCTGCTAATTCTAATTATCTCATATTAGTGAGATCATACAATATTTGGCCTTTTGTGTCTGGCTTATTTCATTCAACATAATGTCTTCAAGGTTCATCCACACTGTTGCATGTATCAGATGCTGAATAATATTCCATTGTATGTATACACCACATTTTGTTTACCCATTCATGGGTTGATGGACTCGGGTTGCTTCCATCTTTTGGCAATTGTGAATAATGCCACATTGAACATCGGTTTGCAAATATTTGTTCCAGTCCCTGCCTTCAGTTTTTTTTGGGTATATACCTAAATGTGGGATTGCTGGGTCATATGGTAGTTCTATACTTAACTTTCTGAGGAACTGCCAGATTGTCTTCCACAGCAGCTACAGCATTTTATATTCCCTCCAACAATGATTGGGTGTTCCTGTTTCTCTGCATCCTTTCCAATACTTGTAATTTTCCATTTTTTTAGTAGTAGCTGTTCTAGTGAGTGTGAAATGGTATCTCATTGTGGTTTGGATTTGCATTTCCCTAATGACTAACAATGTTGAGCACCTCTTAATGTACTTTTTGGCCATATGTATATCTTCTTCAGAGAAATGTCTGCTCAAGTCTTTTGCCCATTTTTTAATTGTGTTGTTTGTCTTTTTGTTGTTAAGTTGAAGGATTTCTTTATATATTCTGGATATTCAACCATTATCAGATGTGTGGTTCCCAGATGTTTTCACCCATTATAAAGCCCTGTAATGCACAAAAGTTTTTTTTTATTTTGATGAGTACCCATTTATCCATTTTTTCTTTTGTTGCTTGTGCTTTGGGTTTAAAGTCTAAGAAACCATTGCCTAACACAAGGTCCTGAAGATGTTTCCCTGTTTTCTTCTAGGAGTTCAATAGTTCTGGCTTATATTTAGGTCTTTGGACTACTTTGGGTTTATTTTTGCTTATGGTGTGAGGTAGGTGTCCACTTTATTCTTTTGCATATGGATATCCAGTTTTCCTAGCACCGTTTGCTGAAGAGACTATTCTTTCCCAATTCAGTGGACTTGGCACCTTTGTAAACTATCAGTTGGCCATAGGTTTTATTTTTGAACTCTCAATTTGATTCTTTTGTTCTATATGTCTGTCTTTGTACCATTACCATTGCTATTTTGATTACTGTGGCTTTGTGTTGGAATTTTGTTTGGGATTGCATTGAATCTGTAAGTTGATTTGGGTAGAATTGACATCTTAACAACATTTAGTCTTCCAGTCTATGAATACAGAATGTCTTTCCATTTACTTAGGTCTTATTTGATTTATTTTAGCAATGTTTTATAGTTTTCTGTGTACAAGTTCTTTATATCCTTGGTTAGATTTATTCCTAGATATCTAATTATTTTAGTTGCTATTCTAAGTTGAGTTTTTATTTCTTCTTTAGAATTTTCACTATTAGTATATAGAAACACTACTAATTTTTTTGTGTGTTGACCTTGTACCCTACCACTTTGCTAATTTTTTATTAGTTCTAGTAGCTTTGTTGTAGATTTTTCAATATTTTCTGCAAATAGGGAAAGTTTTACTTTTTTCTTTCTAATTTGGATGCCTTTTATTTCTTTCCCTTGCCTAATTGCTCTGTGTAGAACTTCCAGTATAACACTGAATAACAGTGGTGACAGTGGGCATCTTAGTCTTGTTCCTGATCTTAGAGGAAAAGTTTTCAGTCTTTCACCATGGAGTATGATGTTAGTGATGGGTTTTTCAGGTATGCCCTTTATCATGTTGCTGAGGTTTCTTTCTATTCCTCATTTTTAAGTGTTTTTATCAAGATGGGGTACAGGATTTTGTCAAATGCCTTTTCTGCATCAATTGAAATATTCATGTGATTTTTTCCCCTTCATTCTATTAATATGGTTAATTACATTAATTGATTTTCTTTATTTGAACCACACTTGTATGCCTAAGATAAATCTCACTTGATCATGGTATATAATTCTTTTAATGTGCTGTTGGATTCAGTTTGCTAGTATATTGTTGAGGATTTTTGCATCTTTATTCATAAGGGAAATTGGTCTGTAATATTCTTTTCTTGTGGTATCTTTATCTGGCTTTGGTATGAGAGTGATACTAGCCTCATAGAATGAGTTAGGGAGTGTTTGCTTGATTTCAATTTTTTTGGAAGAGGATTCAATTCTTCTGGAATATTTGGTTAAATTTTCCTGTGAAGCCATCTGGTCCTGGACTTTTCTTTATTTGGAGGTTTTTGATTACTGATTCAATCTCTTTACTAGTTATAGGGCTCTGTAGTCTGTGTGTTTTTCTTGAGTCAGTGTAGGTAGTTTATGTGTTTCTAGGAATTTGTCTAGTCTATCTAAAGGTTTGTAGATTTTATTGATTTTTTCCAAGAACCTTTGGCAAACTCCCTGCATTTATTATGTTAGACTTGGCCTGACAAAGGTCATTCCTAAAAGATATAAACCTGGTAAAATCTGTATGTGCTTTACAGTTTACAATTTACCTTTACCTATATTTTGAGGGAATGACATATAATTATAAGACAAGAATGCGACTAAGAGATCAAGACAACATATCTAAGAAAAATGAGAAGCTGGGATTCAAATGCAGGTCTTCAGATTATACAAACTGAGCTCTTTCTGCAAAACTCAATGCGGTAAATGCTACAAACAAATGAGATGAGGAGGAGGAGGAGAAATCCTGAACCATTAAACATAGCGTAGAACTTCCAGTATACCAAGATGGCAGTGTAAGATGCTCCAGGGTACCATCCCCCCACAGAATCTTTGTACAACTAGCAAAAGAAGGGAGAGCCACCTTCCTCAAAACTCCAGAAAATGGTTAAAGGGTTGCAGTTTGGGCAAGTACTGAATCAGGAAAAAGCAGCCTGAAAAATGTAGGCAAAGTTTGCAGTGCCCTTGCAAACCCCTTCTCACTCCCTCCCCGGTGCAGTGTGGAGCCAGCCTATGCTCCTCTGTGGGACCCCAACCCTGTCACAGAGGGAGCAGAGTAACCCCTGTGCGCATACTGGGGTACCTGTGTGTTACTGCTAATGTGTTGAGTGGAAGCCTGAAAGACTGGACCAGGAAACTTGTCTCATGCACTGCCTCCAAAAGTTTTCCTGACGGCAGAAAAGCAGCTTGTAGACAGCTAAGGCAGCATAAGAAACAATTAGGTCAAGCGATGTGGGGCAAAGGACTATCTGCATTAAGTCATCCAGTAGAGTATCCAAAAGGGAGTGAAAGTCTGTTTCAAGGGAGTAGAGGGGTTATTTTAACTCCTGTAAACTGTAAAGGGGGGGGGAATTCCTAAAGCTATGAACAAGCAAAGCCCAAAAATAAAAGCAGCTCCACAGCATTTATTAGGAATATTGGCCTTCATACACACAAACCACTTGAAATTGGACTGCAAAGGGAAGAGAGTAGAAACTGGTGTCAGTGAACCAGCTGCAGAGAAAAAGAAGAGGAAAAGAACTAACGAGTTGAAGGTGGCAGATGGAAATAGATTACGTGGCGGGTAGAAGGAACGGTTTTCTTGAGAAGCATGCTGTGCCAGAGGATGACTGAGACTACCTCAAAGAAAACTTTCTAACAACTTCTCTACTCCCTGGGTTTTCTGAGAGTAGAATAAACAACAGTGAGTCTGAAAGGAGAAATGAAGATTCATAGAGGGATAAGGACAACATTTCTGAGTCCCCACTACATGATTCCATATATATAAAATTCTAGAAAATGCAAACTAAGCCGTTGTGATAGAAAGCAGATCAGTAGTTGCCTCTGGATGGGGTGGTAGAGAGTAAAGACAAAGACATAGATTCCAAAAGACATGAAGAAACTTTTGGGGGCGATGGATATGTTCATTTTCTTAATTGTGATGGTTTCATGGGCATATACATAACACACATCAAATTGTACACATTAAATACGTGCAATTTGCTATACATGAATTATACCTCAAAACTGTTAAAACATTTTTTTAAAAGCTGTTGAACAGTTTTCCAAAGTAGTTGAATCACTTTCCACTCCCATCAGCTATGTATGAGAGGTCTAGTTGTCCCACCACATCTTTGCCAACATTTGGTCTCATCAGTCCTTTTAATTTTAGCCACTTGGTGATGGTAGAGTGGTTTTAATTTGCATTTTCCTGCTAACTAATGACACTGAACACCTCTTCATATGCTATTCATCTTTCAAATATCCTTTTTTTAAGTGTTTATTTCAAGTAATTTTTCCATTTTCTATTAGATCCTTAGTCTTTTGATTTGTAGCTCTTTATACATTCTTAATGTGAGTCCCATGCTATATATGTAACATTGAACTCTATATCAAGAACATTCTTTTCTAAGTTACTAGGTTACCATAGGAGAAAGCTTATTTCTTGTTTCTTTTTGGGACAGTTATTTGGGTGGTGGCCAAGACATGTCTTTTCATAGGACAGGCAAATGTTAAATGACAAGACAAAATGCCTCCAGTCATTTAGTTCTCTATACTGTTACAAGTTTCTTACATTAGCTCCCAGACTTATTCAAAATATATATTTAAATTGTAAGGTAAATGGTGTGAAATGTTAACAATCGATTAATCTGGGTAAAGGGGTAAAATAGGTGTTCTTTGTACTATTTTTATTGTCACAACTTTTTATAAATGTTACATTATTTCTAAGTAAAAAGTAATATGTATATCATATATACAGATACATATTCTTTTTTGTTTGATAACTCAAATAGCACTCTACCTCTTTTTATTAAACAATGTCTTGAAGATCTCTCTGTGTTAGTACATACAGAAATACCTTATTCTTTTTAGAGATTGCCTGTCATTACATTATATGACAATATGGTATGTCATAATTTATTTAAACAGCAATAATTGAACATTTAGGTTGTTTTTAATCTTTTGTTACTACAAACAAATGCTGCAGCGAATGCCCTTTACACAGATGCCCTTTACACATGTATGTGAGTATATCTGTAAGATAAATACCTAGGAGTGGAATTGCTACATCAAAGTGCATGTAAGTTTTTAATTTTAATAGTAATCAACAAATTGTCCTCTCTAGAAGATATTCCAGTATACACTTCCACTAATTTTTGAGGGTAGTTGCTTCCTCACACTCTCAGCAGTACAGTGTGTTGTGGGACTTTTTTTGATAGTTTCCAATCTGGTAGTTGAAAACATTGAATCTCTTTGTAGTTTTAATATGCATTGCTCTTTTTGTTTAAAAGTTGCTTGTGTTTTCTTTTCAATGAGCAGTCTGTTTATATCCTTCACGCTTATAGGAGGTCTTTATATGCTAAGAAAGTTAGCCTCTTTTCTGTGACATAACCATACAATAATCTAGTTCAGCACTATCATATTACAAATATGAAAACTGACTTAGGGATGTTAAATGACTTACCAAATCTTAGATTGTAGCCCAGAATGCTAGCTTAATAATTTTTACTAAAACATTCACTGTGTCAGTCCTAAAACAGAAAGAACTAATATCCATCCTCTCAAAATGTGTAGGCATTGGGATTTCAGAACTTTCCCCCTCTCAAGATTCCCATTATTCTTTGTTAATCCACTTAGGGACATGCCTCTTTTCCCAATTTAATTAGCACTGTCTGGATTCATCAGACTTGTCTTCATCAGATGTCTTACTCAGCATGAGCAAAATGACTTCTTGACTTTTCCCACAGATTCTCCTTCTTGAGTCAGTCCTTCAACCGGGACTTATTGAGATCCTGTCAAATGAAGATCCTTGCAGTGGGTATACGAGGATACAAAAGAAATAGAAAATGGAATCCCTGCCTTTGGTGAAGAGACCATTTGAGGATACAAAGCAAACACCAAATTTAGTTGACAATGAGCTCAGAAGACTTGCTGAAGCTCAAGGAATACAAATCATACCAGTGATTAAATGGGTTTTATATTAATCAGAAAAGGATCCCTACTAGTTAATCTTTTACTTCAGAGCTAGAAAAAAAGTGATGTATATGAATTATAACAATACCAGCCAACACACACTCACCTTTCTAGTCTTCAGAGAGCATCACTTTCAATATCTCTTTTAATCTGAATGGTGGTGCTTTTTCCTTCATTTTAGACTTGAATAAATTGGAGAGTAATAAATTGTCTTGTTCAAACAACCTTAAAGGGGCCCAGGTTTTTCTCCAGAGCCTGTTATCTATCAGACTTGAATTCTGCTAAGAGGTCCCAAAGTATAGTAAGAAGACTATAATTTTAGAGTTAGACTAGATCTAAATCTGTCTTGCCACATCTGAGTTTTCTGACCTTGGCAAGATACTTATACTCTGAACCTCCATTTTCTCAACTACAAAATGGAGTTAATAATATCTACCTTCTAGGAGTGCCTGGCATCACAGAAGGTGTTTGATAAATGGTGGTTATTTTAGAAAATGGTGGGCTATTGTGAAAACAGATTGGCTTTCTCCTTGCACTTGTTGTTGATTGGCTTGATTGGAGCAGAGAGCAAGTGCGACAAAAATATGGGAATTGAGTCCTAGGTAAAGAGACCACAACTGTTCCTTTAGACTCATAACTTCTCTTCTTGCCCACTGTCTTAGTAGAAAGATTTTTGTAGACATAAAGAAGACCTTTCAGAGATAGCAGGTGGAGAGACTCAACTCTTTGAGTGTAATATCCTACTTGGAATATCAAATAAGATCATATGTATATACAGAGTACATTGCAGATTGTTAAATCAAGCACTAGACTTGCTTGATTTTGCCATTGCCGCTTTCCAGCTGTATGTTATAAAATGAATCAGTTACCTTCCTTGCTCTGATACCTGTGAAGTGGGGCCAGAAAAGCCCTACCTCATAGAATTTCCAAGCATCAAGTTAGATAATTCAATTAACAAAATTACAGAACATCTACTTTGAGTCAAGCACTGCTCTAGGCCTTGGGGATACAGTGTTTAAGAAGACAAGGTCTCTCAGGAAAGGTACCATTCTTGTAGAGAGAAGTCAGATAATAAATAAGCAAATAAGGATTACAAGATAATGATAAGTACTACAAATAAAATGAATCAGGGTGTTGATTGGAAATAGGTGGGTAGGGGCAAGCTTCTTCAGATTGAGTGGATCTGAAGAATCCACTACAGAGGTCAGGCATGAGCCCAGTGTGGCATCAGAGAGGAAGTCAATGTGCCTAGGAAGAAAGTGAGAGAAAGTGGGAGACGTTGCAGTTGATAAAGTTGCAAGGGCCAAATCAGGTTGGCCTGGTATTCTTGTGCTTTTATTCTAAGAGTAATGGGAAACCATTGAAGGGTTTTATGCTAGGACATGACACGATCCAAATTATATTTTCAAAAGGTTCTTCTGGTTGCTGTGTGGAGAATGGATGGTGGGGGCACAGCAGGAGGAGAAAAGGAGAAACATGTTTGAGCCTGCTGCTGTGGTCCAGGTAGTGGCAAGGATGGTAACAGAGAAGATGGAGAGAAGTGGACAGATATAGAGGTTATGTTTTTGAGGATGAGTCAACAAGGCTCTCTAAAAGACTGGATATAGTATGTGAGGAAAAACGTGATATATATGAAAGCACTTTGTAAACTATATGATATTATCATTATTCTATTTTATTAAAGAAGAAAGGATTGGACTGGATGGTTTCTCAAGGTCCCTTTGAGTCCAGAAATTCTCTAATGCTTTAAAGATGGGCAAACTGGCTTTGGGAAAAGAAGGAAAGACTTATTTGAAGATTTCCTGATCCCATTCAGTCCCAGAGTGTTTCCAGAGGACAGTTCAGGGCATTGTCTACCCAAACACTCCATGAGAATGTCCCAAGCTGCCTCCCTCCAGTCCGCAGGGCCACATCATGGCCTGGCGGCGTGCATGGGAACTGGCAGGCCTGGGTTCCACATCCCAGACACTACACTCTTCAGAAGGAAGCGCCTTGATGCCTGGGGTCTCAACCTCAGTGATAGCCAGTACAAACACTCTGGGTGGCAAGGCCCCAAGCCAGAGAGGGAGAGTGCTTCCAGCAGCACAGCCCCATATGGATGACTCTGTTGGCACTGAGCATGCCTCCGAAGGTCACAGCACTTTCTTTAGAATCCCACGGGGCAGGTGTCGGAGTTCTTGAGCACAAGTGAGGCTCAACATCCACTCTGTCAGCATCTCAGGTCATGTTCCAGTGGCAAGGGTCTTCAGGAAAGACCCTCTCCAAAAACAAAACCCAATTTCTTCCCTCCTTCCTTTCTCTGCTTTGAGGAGCTTGTAATTAATCCAAATCCATTTGGTTTATGATCTTTGCAGCCTTTGGAAAAAGTGACCTCTTTTTCACATAAAATTTAGCTTTAGATATTTAGGCCTCATGTTGGCTGGGAACTCTCTCCCTC
>JAQZBX010092995.1:0-12197 GCA_029593785.1 Cabassous unicinctus
AAAAAAAAAAACAAAACCCAAAACAAACAAACAAAACCCAACTCTCACTGGGGAACAGATGTAACTCAGTGGTTGAGCACCTGCTTCCCATGGTCGAGGTCCTGGGTTCAAACCCCAGTACCTCCTTAAAAAAAATAGTGTTATCTAAAGGCTGAGTTTAATAAAGCATCTGGTGAGTATTAAAGAAACTCTATTTTGACTTCAATAATATACACGGTTTTTTAAAAAGGTTTGTATTAAGCTATCTGGGGCTTTGTTTTTAAGCAAAAGTGTTTAGCAATTGATTCGTCAGTTCATTCCACAAATACTAACTCTAGAATAAGGCAAAGAGTTCCTCACAGCCTTCACTTGAACACCCCCGAGCTGGCTGTTGTCTGGGTTCACTTTCGAACCTTCTTTTGGCCTGGCAAACTCTTTGCATCCTTCAAGAGCCTCTCCCTAATACAGTCTCTCTTCCCTCCAGCTTTGCACGACAGCGCCATATTTTGGAATCATATATTTACTTGTGTACGCTCCCTGAGATCAGAGATCGTGTCTAACTCGCCTGTTTAAGACCCACTGGGAAGCCAGGACTGTTTCTGACACAAACGATTCGCAAATAAAAACCTGACGACCGGTACCCAGATTTCCGCTCCCTGTTCCTGGGGCTGTCAAGGGGGAGAGAGAGAAGGAGCCCGAAGCTGCCGGGAACCGTGACACGCCTCCCCGGAGGAGCCAGCACGCAGCTCCCGGACCCCTGGCCGATCCCTCCCGGCGGCGGACTCACCTGTGCAGAAGACTCCTCGGACTCTCCCTGAGGCAGAAGGCTGAGCCTTCCCCGAACAGCTGCCCGGGTCAGCGGGGCCTCGGCCCCGACCTCCTTAGTATCCCCCATCACCTCGGTTCAGAGAAGGCGCAGCGAGGCGCAGCGAAACCGCGGGAGCCGGGAACAAGAACCCAGACCCAGCTGCACCGCAGCCTCAGCAAAGCAAGCTCAGGAGACTCCGCAGGCTGCACTTCCGGCACCTGACAGGAAGGAATTGTGGTGACGCAAATCAAATCTCGCGAACTTTGTCCAAGAGGCCCGGCCCCGCCTCTCTCTGAGGGTACCACCTTCTTCGCGGCGGGTGGGTGGGGCTAGAGCTGTGGTGCGCCTGCGCCTCTCAGCGCCCTTGCGGGATACCACTTCTCGCGGGATCTGAATCTCAGGTGGCGTCCCTGTCGCGCCGCTCGTCTTTGTTGGCAAATAGTTCTTGGGACGTGGGTTTCGGCGAAAGTCAAAGCCCACGAGGCCCTCCCTGCATGGGAGGGGCCACGCTGCTCTTAGAGTAGAAGGCGGCTCCCTGTTGTGTAAATTAACGAAGTGGTAGAACGCCTCCCTCCGCAGCCTCAAATGCCCCTCGTTCGACAAACAGGCCCCCTGAGGTTCAGGAAGGGGGAGGCTGCCCGGGTGAGGGTGTCTGACCGGCGTCCTCTCCCCGGCGTCACAGTGCCTGGTGTGGACCCGAGAGCCGAGGAAAGGAGCAGAAGCGACCTCAGTGTTTGCTGAAGGAATGAATTTCCAAAGAGGTGGCACCCGAACAGGCATTTGAAAGCGTAGGAGTTTGCTGCTCGGTAGTTCGTGGACCATCTACTGAGACCTGTTTGTCAACCCCCAGGGAACTAACAGAGGGTCGTCCAGGGGCTTCGCGAAGGCTTAAGTCTGTAGGAAGCACCTGGGGACCTGGTTAAAATGCAGATTCTGATTCACTGGGCGTGGGATGGGCTGAGATTCTGCGTTTTAACAAGTTGTCGGGAGATGATGCCCATGCCTTGGAGGGAACAGCCAGGGCCGTCTTAAACCTTCCCAGGCCCTGACCTCTCTTTCCTTGGGCCTCCACACCAATATCATATCAAACTGTTAAATGCAGCCACATACCTCATAAAAATATATTGGGGGGGGGGTAAAGTTTTCTGGTTTATAGTAAATTATTGAAATATTAAAAAAAATTTGCTGTCCCAAATTGTAATTTACATTTGATGTAAATTTGATAGCTTTAATAACACACTGGGCATGTGCACATTCACGAATTTGGGGGCCAAGCTCAATCCACAAATCATTTTTATGAATTAAATTTGAGGATGAATTTGATGTAATGCTACATTTTGTAGATGTTTATGTAAATGTGTAGTAACTTTGATTTTATCATCTATTTTTTGCAATCAGTGATTCATTTTTATCTTTTGCAAGTAATACGTTTTTACTTATAGTAAAAGGTCAAACACAATGTAAATGTCTAAAATAGGTTGATTAAATCAGTTTTGTGCATCATAATGAAATCCTACGTAGTCATTACTTGTTTTTCAAGAATATTTAACATTTACATTGTACATGATGCAATGTTATAAATGACATTTTAAAAAGTAAATGTACAATATGATCCCAATTTTTAAAAACATGTCTATATTTATGTTTATGTCCATAAAATTGTACCTCTAAGTGGTAAGATGAGGTGATTTAAAATTCCTTTTTTAAAGTTTTCTTTAAGTGTCCTATTTTTTTAAATTATTATTTTATAATATATGATTTTTTAAGCTTTTATACATATATAGAACTTGGTGTCTGGTAATCTTTAAATTCTGTTATTTTATGGTATGATTCTGTCTTTGTAAGAAGGAATTTCCTGAGTTAGAAGTAATTATTTTTTAAGGACTCAAATATTTTACAGGTGCCTTGAAAACTAAGTGTTTACCCCTTGATGATGCTTAGTGGGAAAAATGCACTGAAAACAACCAATGAAAAGGCAGGAAAGAATGAAAACAAGGAGAATCAGGAACTCAGCACAGAAAATGAGAGGTCAGCAGCAGAGAGAGGACCATTGGAGTTGAGGGGACCAGGGACTGGCAGGGGACCCTGAGGAGTGGGTAAGGAGAAGTGACCTTGAAAATCTTGTCTGCCATACATTGATCACAGATCATCTCTGAATCATCTGGTGATAAAGAACTTAAAGGAGTTGCCAAACTTAAAAAATTAATTATGATATTTTATTTTACAAAAAGCGTTCTACATTTTCCCATCTTTCCTGTATTGACAAGGAACTGTCATTAGGATATTACTTAGTAGGTATTTTTTTAAAAAATAAAGCCCAATCTGTTCCTTTGAGGTACAAGTGATGTTTTAAAAATGAGTGAGAAAGTAACTGATTTTCTGAAGAAACATACTATGGAGAGAACATTTTTGAAAATAGATGTCTGGAAATCTTCCCATCCTTATGTGATTTTGTTGCCAAAAATGATGTGCATCGCTTATAAAAACTCATGTCTGCACACTAAAAAAACTTAGGAACGGAATTTCCTAACCTCTTTATCTTCCAAATGGAGAGTTTAAGTTTTACATATTTTGAAGAATTCTAATGGGAAAGTAGTGCAGAAGTGGAGGTGCTAATGGAAAGAGCAGACATCCTTTGGAAGCATCCAGCCTCATATGCTCTGCAACCAAACTTTCAAGATTTTCACAAAATCTGTAAACATCTTAATTGTTTTCTTCACTACCATTAGACAACCTCCTCAGAATGCCCTCTATCAAATGTTCTTTGTCGGCCACAAGCTTATTTGTTTACCCCAAAAGTATGTCTTCAAGATTCACTGTTTCCAGGCTGCTGGCAGTTTTTTCCTCTCCCCACTCTCTTATACATCCTGTTTTAAATTTTGTTCACTGACAATAGTCTAAGGACCTTTCTTCCTCATAAATGAATAAAAACTGAGAAACAATTGATTTTCTCTGAGTTATTCCTTGACACTTGGTTTGTAAGAAATATTAACAGACTTCAAAGAAGATGGAAATGTAACTAGTCAGATTTCAGTTTAAGCCTTAGCATAGTTTATCGACTGAATTGACATGAATGCCTTGATTTGGTGAGCCCTAAGACCATGTAATTCTTCCATGTAGGTTTACTTATCTTTTGAGATATTTTATACTTTGGCATCCATTAAAAACCAAGTTTTAAAATCAACTGAGCTTAGAACAAGATTGCAAACTTTTATTACAGAGTTTTAAACCAAGATTCTAAAAAATAAACCTATTCAACCACTTTGCTCTCTAAAAAAAAAAAAGAACTTTTGCTGTGAATAAATGAGAAAATATTTTTAATACTGTTTTATACTTTAAATTTTTTCTACTTTTGTGCTTTTATATTAATGTATTAGTACTAGAATATAATTTTAAATAAATATGCATAAATTGGGATGCAAGTTCAGAAAATTTTTTTACTAATAATGGCAAGTGATGAAGTTTGTAGACCTCTGCTTTTAGAAAGATACCGTGATACCAAGATACGAAAATCCAAATCCTGACTACTTTTGAAATCAGTTTAACAGTTAGCAAGTTAGTAAGCTCTACCTTTAACTTGACAAAAATAGAAAAGCTTTAAAGTATAAGACAAGGCAAACCTGGATGTGCAGTTTACCAGTGTAATAGCAAAACACTGTTAATTACAACTATGGGATAACATTCCATAGTAAGTATTTAATTGCTCTTCTATAGACTAATAACATTTAAGCAAAGTATTTGGAACTATTTTGATTGCATTTGAAGGAGTTCTTTTTCTAGATACCTAGTGCACTCATTCTTTGGCAAGCTATAACTTTGATTTTCAGAATACAGTGTAAGTGATTGCAGGGGTGGATACTCTCTGCCAGGTATTGCTTTCACAGCAGAAATGTTCTGAGAATCTTTGTGAGTTTTATCCTCCAAAGCTGATTATTACTGTAAACAAATCCTAAGAATGGTTTCAGTCACTGAGGTCTGCTCTTTAAGCACAAAAGTGGTTGGAACCCAAGTGGCTATTCATGTTGCACATGCACTCAGGCTACAGGGAAAAGGAAAGGAGTCTCAAATGAAATTTGTACAATATGATCCCAATTTTGCCCGGGACCTGTTCGTGTGTCCCCTCTGCCTCTCCAGCCAAAGGCCCAGCCTTTGTAGACCCTAATGAATCATTTAGCTATTAAGTATTTGCCAGGAGCCTTCTGACAGAATGAACAAAAAGAAGGCATCACTTAGTGCTAAAAGCATCAAGTGTCACAGCCACTGACTGGGCCTTTTTACTAAATATTTCTATGATGTTTGTCTTCCCTATGGGCGTTGAAGAGATATACTTTACTTTATCTGTGCAGTGCAGTCACCAGACACCCAGTGATAGAACCAATTGCATGTGGATGTTGGGTAGAATGGTAACCACTGGATGAACCGCGGATGTTATTCACATATGACAATTTTTACATATTTATTTACATTTTTTGCCTCTCAGAAATGGAGCTAGAATTTACAGATGTCATTATCCATCTGTGCACTTTTGTTTACCACCCAGAAGGCAAGAACATTGCATTTTAAAAGTATGGACTTTGGTTTTCTCTTATCACAAATGTATTGAGACTCTCTGACTGTTCAGTTTGCCCGGAGTGAAAGTGCCAGTCACGCCTTGCTTCTAGGAGAGATTTGAGATTCTAGTACAAAAGGTATTTTATACACAAAGTGGAAACCTCATTTGTCATTTGTATTCATTTATTGCTGTGGCATTTCTCCCTGGAATCTTCTTTTTGTCCATCAACATCGTGGGAAGGACTGGCCTCATCTACGTTTCAAATCTCATTCTTTTAAAAGGCCTGGAAATAAGAAGAGGCAGCCACAAGTGTGTGAAGGGACACATGAGCTCTCTTGTTGGAGGGTCTGGGGTTATTTACCCATAAAACTGGTTGGGCGTCATTGGCGTGGGTATTGTGGGTCATTTCAGAAATCAATACAGCACTTTGTGCATCTTGACTGTTGGTGATGCTGCTTTGTCCTGAACGTTCGTCATGTTATCACACAGCCGTAGAGAGGACTTTCTGAGGGGTCATTTAGAACAGAGCTGGGAATAGGATATTCTATACGGGCCTCACTGCCACAGGGAGGCTTCCACCATGATGGCTCCTATGACCTGTGGGCAGATCCTTTCTTGGTGGTGGGCCCCACTTGGTGAGATTTAAGGAGCATCAACAGACTTCCCTCCACAAAGACTGCAATGTGTGCCTCACCTCACACGTGACAGTTTGCCAGCCAGATTAGATGAAGTAGAGGTGGGCTCGACGGACTCCCATTCCCACTTGGGAATGTGCTAGGACATGGGGATTTACCCAAGAGGTAGCGCCTGGGTGGCATTGCTTGGGCCAAAAGCCTGTGTGTGGGAGGGAGCATATAAATGCATGGAGGGAGGTGGATAGACAGTGGGGGAAGGATACTGAAAGGGAGGGACCTCTTCTCTCATACAGCCGTCTGAGTCTGCAAATCAGCTCCTTCTCCTCTTTGCTGCCTTCTTCAACTCTCTTCATCATGAAAAATTTCAAATACATACCTAAGTAGAACAGTAAAATGAACCTCCACGTTCCCATCACCATCATGCAGCTTTGATAATGGCAAGTCTGGTTCCATCTATCCTCCCCCTCCCTCTTTTCCAGATTATTTTGAAATCAGCTCATTCTTAATTATATGTCGTTTAATTCCCCTCCGTGCATTTGTCTGGCCCTTTTCTTCTGTCAAATCACTGTCTTAAGTCAGTCTGCTGGTTGGTGCTGAAAAGACACTTTCTCAAGAGATCCCTAAGCAGTTTTGAGAGAAATGTTTGGTTGACTATTGTATGTTAATTCAACAGTCACTGAGTCCTTGGCATCAGTCAAAGATACAAGCAAAACGTCATGGCCCTCAAAGGTCTTATGATCTAGTTTAGTATAGAAGAGAGTTGCAGCAGTAAGTCCTCCACAATAAAAGACAAAATGTGATAACCCAGAAAGAAGTACAAGGACTGATGCTGGTTCTAAGGGGTGATAAACACCCTGGACTCGAGGGGAGAAGGGAGTGGGTGGGCAGGACAGGCTTTAGAAGTGAGCGGTTGGAGAGGGACTCTGAAGGGTGGGCAGGGGGTGGGGCAGTAGCCTTGAGGGGGAAGGAAAATCCCTTGCCTAGTGTGGAGATGGGAAGGGCTGAGGGGGAAAGGGAGTCACCATTGGCCAGACCAGATTAAGGAGATTAAGCTGTCATAGTAAACTTCAGGTTCTTTCTACCTCAACAACTAGACAATTTGGATTTCTAAGTAAGGAAAAAGATGTAACTGGATTTCTGGAAACATGACTATTAAAAACAAACTCTACTAAAAGTCGTTGATTATATACTTTGGATAGATTGTATGGTATGTGAATATATCTCAATAAAACTGCTTAATAAACAATTGTGCAAGAATAGCCAGAAATAGCAGCTGTGTACAGCAGGGGAAACAGAGATTGAGAGGTGAGGAATTTTCTTGTCTGGTTTTTGTTTATTATTATTATTGAAATAATGAAAATGCTTTAGTAATGATTGAAGTGATGAATGCACAGCTATGTGATTATACCAAATACCATTGATTGTATGCTTTGGATAAATTGTATGCTTTGTTAATATGTATCAATAAAATTGATTTGTTTAAAAAAAAAAAAAAAAACCAACTTCAGACCACAATTGGGAAACCTTTAAGGAATCAAGGTTGGCTTGATAGAAATGAGGCAGCAGGTGTAATCAAAGAAAACTCAGGTAGTTGCCTAAAATAAAATGGAATCTGGGTCTACTAGCCAGCTTACACATTGTTAAACCTATAAATGAAGATTGTCTACATAAAATTGAAGTTAAGCCATAAGCCTTTTTCACTGAGGTCTGAAAATACAGTTTTCCTCTCTGCCAATGAAAATAAATACATGGACAGAAAATTCCTAGCATTGCTTTCATGTTGGGGATAACAAAGAACACGGTGAGCTTTGGCAAAATGCTCACGTTTTGTACATGAAATAGAATAGTAACTTGCTATTTCAAAAGAATAATGTTTTTATTACAAATGTAACCATGTTTATTTTGGAAAATTCAAACTAGCAAAATGTAAAAAGGCATAGCCATTGTCCCCATACCCAAAGAAAATCATTTTAAACATTTTGCTGTCATTTATTGATTTCAACACTGACCGATTTCAATCATTTATTCCCCACCCACCCCCAATTCGTGGGACTTACCAGTGAGTCTTGGCAACCGTATTAATATCTCAGTTGACTTGAATCAATTCTCCTTTTGAAGATGTCAGAAGGAGCACAGGGGATCATCTCTATATCAAATGGAGAGAGAAAATTTATTCTCAGATATACGTGAAATCAGGCTTGCGCTAACATTTGCAGGGCCTGGGGAAAATAAATCACAAAGGGAGGCCTGCACAGCATATGCTAAATATTTAGTTATATATTAAGCTAAGAAATTATTGAATGCAATATGTTCTCTCCTTCCTCCTTGACAAACAGACCTTCATAGCAGATGCCCCTAGGGCATAGGGGTGCACACACTGGGCCTCCTGGGGGACAGGTCTGGGAAGGGTCAGGGCCAGGTAGTGCTGGGGGCTGGGAATGCACAGGTGAGTAAAAGCAGTCTAGTGTGGAGACAAAGAAACTTTCAAATAAGTATCCCCCAAAACATGAGCTTGCAACCATGAGTTGAACCAGTCAGGAAGGTCAGGGAGGAGCTAACTTTAAAGAGAGAAGAGAATTCCACACTGCGGGAAAACATGGGCAACGCCCTGGCAGCAATGGGGGGCATGGCCAGGGGAGGCACTGAAAGATGGCCACAAAGCAGGGGCAGGGCAGCGAGGCGCTCCAGGTGTGAGTTGAGGCTGAAGAGGTAGGTGGGCACCAGACTGGAACAACCTCCAAGGCCTTATTGAAAGGCTTTAAGCGACGGGTCATGTGATCAGGGTAAATGAGGCCGGACGGGGCTACTGAATCGGTCCAGGCTAAACATGCCACGCATTTGGACCAGTGAGGTCGTGGAGGAGGCAGAGACAGGCACGCTGTGGGAAGAGGTCTGGGCTGCGGATTTAGGCGTAGGCGTCATCTCCACGGGGAAGCCTGGAGAGAGACTGCCTGCTTACCTGGTAGAAATTAAACCACCCAAGCCTTCCAAACAGATGAGAACTTTAAAAACAAAACCACATGAACAGGGAACGAAAATGAGAAAGCACAAACTTCTAGCGACCTCGGATATGACATCTGTCACTGTAAACAGGCTTGTCATACACAAATCACCTGTGACAAGAGGCTTATAAATGAGTTGGTCAACTTTGCACGGGCTCTTTCTGTGCTTGTGAGTTTAAATTAGATTCTTGTTATTTGCACACCATTTTGCAGTGTGCATTTGTAAATATATGTTGCCAGTATATTTTATGCTTTGATTAATTTAGTTGACATCTAATTTAGTTGACATATAAAAATCAAATCAATTTTCAAACAAAATACCCATAAAATAAGTGAAACACCATAATAGGTTTCAAGAAATTAAAATGTAATATATTTAGGCTTCTCTTCGAAAGCAATTTCATCCAGAATAGTAGATATTGTAGATGTAATTTTTTACGAATCCCTGTCAATTATACAATAATAAATGTCGCTACCATGTATTTGGAAATTTATTGCTTAGAGTAGTTTGTCATGACAAATGACAATTTTTGTTGGGGTTTCCCTTAAAATGTCAAAGAGTCTAAAAATGAATACATCATGTTTTGATGTTTAGGCTGTAATTAAGCCATGACAATGATTATTACTTTGGATATAAACACTATCAAATTTTCATTGGGTGAGTTCTTTTTAAATTAATGTTGAATTATGTTATGTTTATTATCCTGTTTGCTTATGTTTCCTGTCATTTTCCAGTTGTCTGCTTGAATCCCGTTTTTTAATAGTGAGTTAGCAACTGATAATGTGTATTGATTTCAGTTTTGCTTCTAATTTGCATTTTTATCTCTTTGGTTGATGTACTTGGCTTAATCATTTTATTTTTATAAGCAGTTGTACAATTTGTTAATTTAGCTAGATGATTAAATTTGGCTTCTAAAGAGTTTGTTTTAGAAAATGGTCCCTGAAGTCAATTAGCATTTGGCATTTCCAACATGTCAAAAGGGCTGGTCTCTTAAAGATAACTAGCAATGTAGCTCTCAATTCTGAACAGTGTTTTCATTATTTTGGAGCCTCTGACTATGGAGAGTTGTATATTCCAGTAGGTGGTGCAAATCGACACCATTTCAAATGGAAATGTAATTTTAAATTGTGATGTAACTATTTTCATTGTATAATATGTCAACATGTTTATTCCACTGCAAAAATTGTTTTCCTCTATTTCTTAAGCTCGATTTACTCTCTCAATGTGCATTTCTCTTATGTTTTATTCCACAGGTGCCATTCTGATGATCATGGTTACAGTAAAAAGGGGAAATTAGGGGACAAGAAAAACTGGGGAGACCTGTCAAAAATTACAAATACAAAGAACAGCATTTGCTTCTGTGCTTCCATTCCGTTATAAAAAGAGCATAAAGTGAGCATCGGTGTTGTTCTGATACTAATATGCCCACATGATGAACTCAGTGCCATCTTTTTTAGTTTATAAAAATTTGAGGTACTTCACTTCTAGGAATCTGATATTCTCATACAAGCACATAAAATATACAGGGATATTCACTGCAGCATATTGAAATTTTTAATAAAATTAATGTTTACTTTTATCACAGCAATACACGTGGATACACAGCAAAGTGTGATGGTAAGAGCAGGGATCTGGAGCCAGTCTGCCTGAGTAGAGTCCCTTAGTATCTCCCTGTGCCATCTCTCTGTGCCTCCGTTTCCTTTTTTGCAAAACGAGTATCATTGCCTACTTCATAGGGTTGATTAAAAAAATGAGCATATACCCAAATTATTTAAGGCATGCCTGCCATCCAATAAGCCCTGTATAAATGTTAGCTCTCTACTTTTAACAGTAAAATAGTATAAAAGGATTATAACGAAAAAAAAGGAGTTCCTTACCATATCCCTCCTTCTCTCAGTGTCACTTCCTAAAGACTTGTCGTGGATTGGATTATGTACCCCAATTTATTATTTATTTATTTATTTATTTTTAAAGATTTATTTATTTTATTTATTTATCCCCCCCTTGCTGCTTGTGCTGCTGTGTCCACTCACTGCGTGTCTTCTCTGTGTCTGCTTATCTCCCCCTTGCTGTGAGGTCTTGCCGCATCAGCCCACGGCGCCGCGCGAGCCGGCCTGCCCTCACAAGGAGAGGCCGGGAAGCGAACCCGGGGCCTCTCATATGGTAAAGGGGTGCTCTATCCATTGCGCCACACCCGCTTCCGTGTACCCCAATTTAGACATGTTCTTAGTCTTGATCCAAATTCCCATGGGTGGGAATCCATTGTAGATGGGATCTCTTGAAGATGTCATTTTAGTTAAGATGTGGCCCAAATGAATGAGGGTAGGCCTTAATCCGGATTACTGGAGTCCTTTATAAGCAGAAGGAATTCAGACATGGTGAAAGGAAGCCACAAGGAGGAGCCGGAAGTCAGAAGTCAGTGGAGCCCAGAAAAGAAAAGAGAGGACGTTGCTATGTGACCCAAGGCAGGGATACAAGCCAAGGAACTTCAAAGATCCCAACAGCCAGCACCAGAATGTAACAGACTTTGGGAAGAAAGCCTCGCCTTGCTGAAGCCTTGATTTTGTTCTTCTCTAGCCTTAAAACCATGAGCCAATAAATTCCTATTTTTAAGCAAATCCATTGTGTGCTATTTGTCATAGCAGTGGGACAAACCAAAACACAACTCTTGACTTTTTTCTGTTAGTTAACATCATAACTTCAAACATTATTCTTATATAGCTAGTTCTTGGTTTGTCAGTTTTTTACATTATTTTTGACTTCCAGCCATGGTGAATCAGACAGATGAGGACTTAATTGTAATCAACCCCCAACTAAACAAATATTATTAAATGTTGAGCTAGTCGCTCTCTAGGACCATGTCTCTTTTCTTGAATCCTCATTATTTTTTTTCTGCAATTAACAAGTGTATCAGTTTTATGTTTGTCTGGTTTTCTGTGTGCCATCATTGCACTTTTCCTTAATGCCCTGCTACATGTTTACAAATAATAAGTTCCAGATGATCAGACTCAGGAGTTCTTTCTTGTTTCTGTCTTGCTTTGTTCTGTTTTTCCTCTTTTACCAGAAGCCCAATGTCCTTCTGCTCCAGGCTCCCTTGTACCATTGCCACCCTGTGTCTTCCCTTTTCCATCATCCTGAGATTCCCCTTCTTTCTAGAGCTGGATCTCCCATTTACTGCATCTCTTCCTTGTTGTTTAAGCATATCTTTTTTTTTTTTTAA
>JAQZBX010092996.1:0-12210 GCA_029593785.1 Cabassous unicinctus
CTCATTGATGCAATTTCCACAGAGGTGTATCTCTCTTGGTTTTCCTTTGTTTTCATCTGGCCAGAGCCGAGATTCAAAGCGAGTTCTGAAGGCTGGATTCATTGAAGAAAAGCCCCCTGACTCCCCCTCCCTTTTCCCTTGTAACAGCTGGTAGGGAGGAAGACATCTGTTGTTCTGTCAGTCAGTTGCAATGAGCCAGAGGTTTCACCCTTGCTTAATATCTCAGGGATGGGGGAGGGGAGCCCTCCCTGGCAAACTGTAACTCACAGTTTGTTGTTTCAAATTATTTTTCTCTCTGTCCCTCACTCTCCTGAGAGTTGTAAAGTACTGTCCTGGTTGGCTGACTCCCACAGCAGGTCCCTCAAGCAGCTTTTGGCTCTTTCTCCATTGTTTTTGTGAAAGACCTGAGCTTTGTCTGCCTAATTCAACACCACCTTCCTACAATTCTATTAGTACTTTGAATGTGAAACAGTTCACTAACAGTGAGGCAGACTATACCAATGGATAGATAAGAACTTTGGCTCTAATATCACACAGAACTATGTTCAAATCCCAACTCTACAATCCATTATCTGAGTGCTAGTGGAAACATTTTTTAAACTTGGCTTCATTTTCTTCATCTACAAAATGTGATAACAGCAGTTAAATCATTTCAATTGGGACAGGGTTTTCTGAGTGTCAGCCCTCTTAAGTATGTTATATGAAGTATCATGTTTTATTCTAAAAACAGCTCTATGAACTAGGTAGTATGTTTATCACTCCAATTTTATGATTAAGGAAATAGAATCATAGAAGAGCAAAATGATTTGTCCAAGAGTCACACAACTAGTGAGTGGGAATAACAGGCAGTAACTCAGGCAGTCTGCTTCCCTCATCCACACTTGTCATATTTTTAAAGAATTACATGAGATAATGCATGTATCATGCTGATATATTGCACAAAATATGCACTTAGAAAAAGGTAGTATTATCCATTATTGTAGAAGTAAAATTGTGTCATAAGATATGCATCTACAAGATATATAATGAATGTTCTAACTTTTCTTTGGTTATGTTAAGTGAATTGATTCAAATATAATGAGAGTAAAATAAGACTGAATTTTGGATTTATTGCCTTTGACTTTATTTTTGACAAAATTTAGCCTTTGGAGATATAAATAATGAATTAAAATTTTAGCCTTTGGCTCTTTTATTGACTAATTTAAATAAAATAAATAAATAAATAAATAAATAAAATAATTTAAATAAAGGCAGTCAGTAAAGACTGCCTTGAAGTCATTCTTCCTTCCTAGTCCAGGCTGGCAGTGCTTCTACTCATGCAAAATTCTGACAGCAATTCTCAGTTTTCTGTGCAATTTAAGGGGTCTGAGCCATTAGATAAAAGGCTCTTTCACACTCTGAGAGGCTTGATTGGATCGAGATATCTCATCCACTTAATCTCAAAAAATGGCTGTTTGGCAACATGTTTTTTAGCGAAGGGACATTCAGTCACACCCTCATGCAGAGTCCTATTATCTGGGAACTTACCTCCTAGGAGCTCAGGGAGGGCCATACTAGGACTGCTTAGGTGCTAGTCTTAGTTTATTAGTTGTCAGTTATACCCCAATAAAGTTGTTTAAGAAACAGCAAGAATAAAAGGAAGTGTATTCATCAGCCAAAGGGGTGTTCATGCAAAATACCAGAAATCTGTTGGCTTTTATAAAGGCTATTTATTTGGAGTAAAAGCTTACAGTTACCAGGCCATAAAGCATAAGTTACTTCCCCCACCAAAGTCTTTTGCCACATGTTGGGGCAAGACGGCTGCTGACATCTACCAAGAGGTCAGGCTTTTTGGGTTCCTCTCTTCCCAGGGCTCCATTTCTCTCTGGGCTCAGCTGCTGTACTCGCTCCACAGGACCAGCTGTAGACTATTAGGCAAATGGCCCTATCTTCCCAGGGCTTCTGCTGTGTCTAAGGAACTGTCTCTAATCCTCTGTGTTCTTCACCTGTGTATTCACTTCCTGGGCTCCAGCTCAAAACTCCCAACTCTGTCCTTTGCCATGTCTTTTCTCTCACCAAGGGGTGGGGACTCAATGCTCTACTGACGTGATCCAATCAAAGTCCTAATCATAATCTTATAACTATTTTTGGAATTCATAAACAATGCCAAACTGCTACAGGATGTTAAGGAGTCTGAAATAAATATATCAAATTCACCATTATTTTTCACACAGATCAGATACCAGTGAATGACATTACATTTTCTGCATCTTCCAAACTGTTTTAGTTTCCTAGGCTATTCAAAACAAATACATGAAATGAGTCAGATTAAGCAATGGAAAATTATTTGCTCACAGTTGTGAAACCAGGAAAGTGCCCAAATCAAGGTATCATCAAGTTGATGCTTTCTTCCTGAAGACTGACTGTCTAGGTTCCTTAGTGCTTCTATCACATGACAAGAAACATGGTAGTATCTGCTGGTCTCATCCTTTTCTTCTGGATTTTGTAGATTTCAGCTCCTTGCATCTGTGGCTTTTTCTCCCTTTGTCTGGATTTCATTCTGTTCAAAGGACTCCAGTAAAAGGACTAAGGCACATTCTGAGTCTTAAGGTGTTACACCCTCTTAACTGAAGTAATCCTATTGAAAGGTTCTACTTACAATGGGTCCACACCCAAAGAAATATAGTACATTTAAAAACATGTTTTTCTAGGGTACATCCAGCTCCAAACCACCACACTCCACCCTCTGGACCCCCAAAAAACATATTCTTTCTACATGCAAAATGCATTCATTCCATCACAATATCCCAAAAACCTTAAATCATTTCAGAAACAATGCTTAGTACAATGTCTCATCAAAATTGTTTATGGGTATTGTCTGTCCTGGGGCATAATTCCACTCTGTCTGTGGAACTGAGAAACCTCCAGAACAAATTATCTACTTCCAATCTAAAATGGAGCGACAGTCATAGGATAAACATTTCCATTCCCATAGGGAGAAATTGGAAGGAAAACTGGGGTCATGGGTCCCAAACAATTCTGAAACCAAGCTTAGCATACTCCATTAGATTGTCTGACAGTCATTAGACAATCATTAGACAATCATTAGACAGTCATTAGACAATCATTAGATTGTCTGACAGTCATCTATGGAATGATGTTTTGTCTTTCAGTCCAGATGCAGTGGCAGCCCCAAGTCTTCCAAATGCATGTGCAGCAGCCATGCTCTCCCCAAACACTGGGGTGAAGGATCCACCCTTTTCAAGCATTGAGGTGATAGCCAGACTCTCTGCAATCCCTGAAGCACATTCTCCACTATTGGCAAGCATTGAGTTGGTGGCCAGACTCTCTGAAATCTCTGGGAGCATAGGCTCCACCCTCTGAGAGCACTAGGGTGGAAGCACTCTTTCTAAACAATGGGGTAGAAGGCCTGCCCTTCAAGCGCAAGGGGCAGACTCAAGATTTCTTTGGTTTAGAGCTCAGTTTCCATGGTTCTGCATTTGAAGTAATTTTTCGTTTAATCTATCCATTTTCTGTCCTTTAAGTCCAGGCTGCCAGTGCTTCTTTCATACAGATCTTGCAAAAAAACTTCTTGGTTTTGCATGTAGTACACAGGGGTCCAAACCATTAGACAAAAGAACTTTCCACAAATCCTTCTTGGATAACTGTACCTCCAATCCTGACTTCCATGGAAATTGCTAACTGGTTCCATGTTCAGTTAAACCCGCATATGAAACACTTTTCTCTGGGGATTTGCTTTCCAGAATTTCAGAATTTTTCAATCAATTTCTGGTTTCTTTGTGCCCAGGAGTTCAGTTCTCAGTTTATCCTTTTCCTTTCACATTTTACTAAAACTTGCAAGGGGGATCCCAGTCTGTACCTTCCTCATGTAGCTTCAGAATTTCCTCTGCCAAATATCCAAATTCATTGCTTTCCAGTTCTGCCTTCTATCTGACATCAGAACACTATTTTGTCAAGTTCTATGCTGCTTTAAAACAAGGATCATCTTTCCTACAGTTTCCAATAACAAACTCATCATGTTTTTCTAAGGCCTAATCAGAAGTACTTATAGCATCCATATTTCTGTCAAAGTCTCTTCAAAGAAATCTAGGCCTTTCTATAAAGCACATCACAATTCTTCCAGTCTCCACCTGTTACCCAATTCCAAAGCCATTTCCCAATTTTTTTTTTGTTTGTTTTTTTCAATAGCAGCACCCCACTTCTGGTACCAATATCTGTTTCAATTTCCTAGGCTGCTGAAAGCAAATGTGATGAAATGGTTTAGGTTAAACAATGGGAGTTTTGAGGCCAGGAAAATGTGCAAATCAAGGCATCATCAAGGTGATGCTTTCTTCCCAAAGACCAGCTGCCAGCGATACTTGGCTCCTCTGTCACACAGCAAGGCATGTGGAGGTATCTGCTGGTCTATCCCTTCTCTTCTGGGTTTTCTTGGTTTCTGCTTCTTGCTTACATGGCTTTCTCTCCCATTTGTCTTAATTTCATTCTCCTATAAAGAACTGAAGTAATGGATTAAGTCCCATCCTGGATAAGGTGGGTCATACCTTCTTAAGTGAAGTAGCCTCAACAAAAGATGTTACTCACAATGGTTTCACACTCACAGGAATAGATTAAATTTAGGAACATGCTTTTCTTGGGTACATACAGCTCCAAACCACCACATGGAATTTGCTTGGATGTCATCTCAGCTAAATTTCCAAGTTCATTACCTATAGTTCTGCCTTCCATAGGACATCAGAACACATTTTTGCCAAACTATCTGCCACTTTATAAAAGGATCACCTTTCGTCCAGTTTCCAATAACACATTCATCATTTCCTTCTACAACCTTATCAGAAGCACCTGTAATGTCCATATTTCTACCAACAGCCTTTTCAAGGCATTTTAGACTTTTCCTATCAATGCCTAAAAATTCTTACAGCTTCTATCCATTACCCAATTACAAAGCCACTTCCACGTTTTTCTGTATTTGTTATAGCAGCACCCCAAATTCTGGTACCAAAACTGCCTCAGTTTTATAGGGCTGCTGTGTCAAATAACACATATTGAGTTGGCTTCAATGCAGGAAATTATTTTCTCATGGTTTTGGATGTTAGAAGTCCAACATCAAGGTATGCCAGATTATGCTTTCCCCAGGATTTTGTAGCATTCTGGTGATAATTTTCTAGAAATCCTCCATCACATAGTGATCTGTTTCCTTGTGTCTCCTCTGGTTTCTCTTGACTGACTGTGTCTGAATTTCCTCTGCTTACAAGGACTCCAGTCATGGATTAAAGCACACTGTGATTCAATTTAGCTTCATCTAAATAGGATTTTGTAAGATCTTATTCACAAATGAGTGCACACCCACAAGACCAGGAATTAAGACTTGAACTTATCTTTGTGGGAACATGATTCAATCTACCACAACACCTATCTGGAAAAATCATTACCCAAATTGCATTCAGAGAGGTTTGCATTGCTTGCCCTGAATGAATATACCGATCAAATCAACCTAATAATTGCCAAATATGTACTTTGCATTGTAGCAATGTCGTTGCTGCTGTAATTTGAAGGAATACAAACACATTTGTTGAAAAAGTGAATAAAGCATTTACAAATAAGCCAAACTTTTCCATTTGTGCAATTTCCACCTATTTTTCTTCTCTGGTAATTCTGAAGAATAAGTTTTGCTATTTGGGAAATACCTAGGTAAAGTCCTACTTGGATTAAAACATTTTGAAAATGAAACAAAAACTGTGAATTCACATATAAAAATAATACATAGTAACAAGGAAGGTGGCTGATTAAAAGAAAGATTACAGATCATAGGTGATATTGAAAATCTTTTTAACTGATATTTGCAGTTAGGACTTCAAATTCAATAATGAGTATCCTTGAAAATCAATGCCATCAGTTGAGAAGAAAACCCAAGCCTGAAACTTATAAATAAATCAGTCATCAGTATTAAGATTAGGAGCAAATGTGCATTTTAAAGTAACTGAAAACTGAAGCAGTAATATTGGACTAATAACACAGCTTCTTATACATCATCTCTGGTGCTTATGAGAAAAACAAAAATTTCTTATAAAATATTGTTTAAGAAATAGAAAATGCATGAAAATTTCAAAAACAGAGTAAAACCTTCTAACCATTCCCAGCTCTTTCCTCAGGCCTCCTTCTGAGCATCTCTGTTGAGACAGTCACAGATACCTCTGAGGATGAAAGGAGGGAATGGACAAGGGAGCAAAGCTGGCAATTTATTTTCTTAGATTAAGATGACAATTCAATGACTTAGAAAGTGATGCTTCTTCATTCACTTTTTACTATAAATAGAACAAAGTAACAGATTTATAACATAGAATTAATATAGAGATATATAATAAAGAAATTCTATTTAAAGAACAAACCAACTTTGTTTTTCTTAGTGACTAAAAAACAACTAAACATACTGGCTGATTGTGAGCATGTCGTAGGAAAATTCTCACTTTAAGAAATGACTGACAATTTATCATAAAGTCAAAGCAAAATAATCCCATATTGAGAATTTGCAAAGAAATACTCTGTATGTTTATAAATAGAGTGCATTACTTTCACTGCAATAAACAATCAAAGCACAAAAAAGGAGTCAATTGATTCTGAAGGGAAAAAAGCGATCAGAGTTTTTTGTTTTAATCATTTGCCTCTTTTTTCAATCTTGCAGTGACTGGAATATGGAAGCATGTTTTTGCCTCTGACTTTAAAGAGCAAGTACGTTTTGGCATGCTCTAAGAAAAGACCAAGGTAAATTCTAATGTGATACTTTCTTGCAGTGGCATCTCCATGGAAGTAGTAGACCAAATTAATGTGGGCTTTCTCAGTAATAGTGAGTTGCCAGGCACTGGAGCCAGGTTTTGGAATTACTTCTGACTTTTTCCTTTACTACAATTATAGCTGTTAATCATATCTAATAGAGAGCACAGCAAAAACAAAAACAAAACAAAAAAAAAAAAACACTGTCACTTGTAGAGGAGAAGTGGTGTTTCAGAATTCCTGTTAACAAAGCTCCTGCAAAAAGTTTAGAGAGATAGCAGACATGAGAGAGGAGTAATTTTGGTCATGGCCTCAGAGATGTTAAACTGCAATAAGTGCTTTGAATTGAGCTGTAACAGCTAAGTAGAGTAAGATTAAAAAGGAAAGGCTCGCTGTTAACCCTATGAAGGCACCAGAACGTCCTGATAGATGCCAGAACAAATTCTGGTATAGATGGAGTGGGAGTTTGAGGTCATTTATGAATCCCAGAAAAAGATAAATTATGTTTGTAAACTAATCTATTCCTCTGGGTGAGATACCCTTTGATTGTATTAAATTCAGTTGAGGGACCTTTGATTAGATTACCTGTTATGATTGCTTTCAGTGCTTTTTGATTCGACCACATCAGTAAGGCTTGACTTAGGTTGAGTCCCCGCGTCCTTGCTGGGTCTGATATGAATGGACACTGAGACACAGAAAAAAAGAGTTCTGTCATTTTTGATCCTGCCATGTGACAGAAAAGTGAAAGCTTAAGCAGCAGAGGCCCCAGGGAGAGATGAACCATTTACTTGATAGATTACAGCTGAATTTGGGAAAAGAGCAGGACAGCCGAAACTGATACAGGAAACCCTAAGAGACAAGCCCTATGCCAGCTTGCAACTCAAATCAGGAAGAGAACAGAGCAGCTGAGCCCTAGAGAGGAAGCCCAGAGTGGAAGGCTGAAACCTAGCAGAGATCATCGGTCATCTTGTGTCACCATGTGGCAACACACCAGCATCAACAGTAGCTGACTTTGGTGAGAAAGCATCTCTGCTGATGCCTTAATTTGGCCTTGGAACTGTCAACTTTTACCCTCAAATAAACCCCCATTATAAAAGCTAAAAGCTTTCTGGTACTTTGCATTGGCACCCCTTTGACAGACTAATACAAAAGGCTCCTACATGCTGTTGCCAGGGCCCCTGAGAACTCCCTGCTGGATTAGTCTTTGACTCCAATGCCTGCTTTCTACTCTCCCAGCCACCATCTCATCTCCTTTTTATTGGCTGTCTGCCCAGGACCAAGCTATTGACTTGTCTATAAATTTCCAGCACTGTGACACAGAACCAGCACCCTTAGACTGCAAAAGTATGAAAAGGCCCAAGCAGAACCAAACCCAGGCTCCTAAAGAACAAGGGTATTTTGTAAAAGACTACCAAATTAGAACAGATGAAGCTGACGCAGAAATCTCATATTTCACCTTATTTTTAAAGCAACATAAATTTGCCTAACAGTTTCTATTTCAAAAAGCACTTTCCATCTACCTTATATAATGGTTATAATAACTGTATAAAATAAGTACTGTGAAAAAGCATAAATTGCAAAGGAGAAAAGAAATGAGAACTTCTTGCATAAGACTGCATAGATAGTGAGTGCCAGGGTAGTAATGCAAACTCTCACCCTGATTCCATATCACATACTCTTTCCACAGAAATGTTGTTTGGCAGTGAAATATACATAGAAATCTAAACAAATGTTGAGTCATCAAAAGACCAGGACTAAAAACTGTCACAAAAACAAAACAGCAAACAAAATACTTTATAAAACCAAACAGAGCAAACATGTTAATGTTGATGTTAAAATCTTTTTTGTGTATTTCAAATATTTTATCTTCCAATATCTCCTTCCCATCCTAGACACAGTGATTCTATCACTTTAAGCTTTGGCTTTATTCCCTTTATTTCCTGTCCTGTATCCCATCCTCTATGGATCCCAAGTCTTCTTTACCTTCTTATCTCTTTACTCTGTCTTCTCCCATTGCTCAATGCAATGTCAAGCTCACAACTGGTCCTTTTCTAGAGTTATAAGCAGATACAAAATGATCCAGCGATTGATGGTTACCAGAGCCTTACATACTCCCTTCTGGCATTTTCAGCATTAACCAGACAACGGCGGGAGCCTACTAGCATAATCCCTTCTATTTCCATTGGAAACATTGTCAACCCCATCCCCCAGCCCAGCCCACACCTTTCCATTACTCAGGGAGCAGTGAAGATATGAATGGGGAGCAAACTCATTCCACACAAAGCTTTTGCCTTGCTCTTGAATCCTTACTCACTCTGTTCCAAGAAGACCCACTTCAAGAAAAATGCTTTAACGTTCCCATGCTGCATTTGCCAGACTTTATTAAGAAAAAATGGTCAGCATTTTGTAAGCAGTGGTCCTGCATGTAAAAGCAGAGGACACCCATACAGCTCACAAAATCAAGCAACTTCAGGTTTTATGTCAAAACAGCAGTGGGAATCTCAAGATTCAGAAAATTTACTGCCTAAACCAAAACCTGAGTGTAGAAGAGAGGCTAAAACCAACTAGTGCTCTGAAGGTCATAACCCATGAGAAAGCAAGTGATCTCAAATGTCGAGAATGTAGGGAATACGCAGTATTCACTGAATTCATTCTTTCTATATTGGTTTCAAAAAGCATTCTAAAGTCCTGTGCTATTTTGACTAATGTGATGTTTTTATCTTATGCCAACTTATAATGAATGAGTTCATGAAGGTTGATTCTTATCTTTAATTTCTAAACAATTACTGCTAAAACAGTATTAGTTCCCTATGTTAGAACTTGATTTCTGTCTTTATCTCTACTCAATCAATCTGATCTTAGAAAAACAATATTTAAGGATGACTGAAAGAACTAACTCTGAGAATCTTGTTTTAACTGTGCCTGGCTCATTTACACACAATACATAAGCACATGAATGCATTCCAATGTACTATAGCACATGAAATCACTCTGAGGTATGGGAAAGCTGTAAAACAGGGGTTATTCTTTGGCGGTTTTGACTCGGCTTTCTTATTTATTCTCTACTACAGATCAAGTACGAGTGTGTGTCTCCTCTTGTCTCCCTCTCCCCTATCAACTTAAAGCAACTGGAAGGAAATGGCTTGAGCCTTACCTCTTGGTGCAGCATTATGTCCCATGTGCACAAACACACCAATCACTTTCCACCAAACTTCCACCAACACTTCGTGAATTAATTTAAAAAGTGTTTTCCTAAGTATCTACAAATACCAACTCTGATATTCACTTTAGGCAAATCAATTGAAACCCACCACCACCATAATAAGTCCAGTAATAACAGTAAAGCAGCACTTCTCTATGCCAGGTATTGTTATATGTGTTCTCCCTATATTGCTTCATTTAATCATCCCAACATCCTGTGAGGTGGTTACTAAGGTACTAGGCATCAGCTCCATTTCACAGACAAGAAAGCTGAAGCACAGGGAACTTAAGTAACTTCCTGAAGGTCTCACAACTTTCCTTGAATCTTCAGTTGGGCCAGCCCCTGAGCCATGGCTTTGGCCATTATCCTAACAGGGCTTTGACTCTTGAGATTTTATACATGTGAGGGTGAACCACATGAATTAAGTTACTAAATTCTCAAATTTAAGCTCTTTCTAGTATTCTGTAGTACCTATGCATGGCAAATCAGCCAAATTAATATGCCCACCAAAATATTTAAAATTTTTAAAAAATGGATCTTGCTAACCAATGTTGGCTGATGTTTACACAATGTGATTAAATGAAGACCATTCAGGGCAGAGAATTTATCTCAGAATTTCACCTTCTCTCAACTTCTTAAGAGATCCTTCATGGAAAAGAGCCTGTGCCACAGATACTAGATGCTACCTATTATAAATATGATTTCATTTATAAAATTCTAGTCTTTCTGCAGTCCTTTTCTGAATTGGAAATGCCTTACAAATATTAAAATACAATGCAGACTACTATAGAATCTTTTTAAAAAAATCTCTAAGTGACAAGATATTAGGGTGATAAACACATGAAATGCTGATGTGTCATGAAAGCCTTTTGCTCCTACTCCTACAAAATACAAAATAGTGCTATAGAACTAAATGAGTTAATCCCTTCTGTCATCCAAAAGGGGTGGGGCAAACAGCAAATTACCTAGAAGCTCTTTATGAACATGTTGCTTCATCCTTCAGCCAGAAGCTTCCAATTTTCATGGTCTATGTCAAGATACAGAACAGGATGCGAATATTCTCGCTGTCCTGATTTTGTGATAATCAGGGTAGGCTAACCATTCGCTATATTAGAAACCATGCATGTGTCCCCCGACCTAGTTTTTCTCCCTAGGTCTGGTTTTGGGAATGCTGGTGACAAACTAAGCCTGATTTATTATATGACTATCCTGTATGGGAAATGACTGTAACTCTAGGTAACTCTAGGTCAACCTTAAGAGATATAACAGGGGGACAGATGTGGCTCAAATGGTTGGGTGTCTCTCTCCAATATGAGGGACCAGGGTTTGGTCCCTGGGACCTCCCAGCAAAAATTAAAAAAAGAAAAATATAGAAGGCGCATGGGCCTCCAGGCCCCACGCACGGTGAGCCTCTAGTCCCCGCAAGCAGGTGAGCCACTAGACCCTACAAGCGGCTGTGCCACTAGTGATCCACGCAGCAACTTGATGACTTAACAAGAGAGTGACACAAGGGAGAGTCAAGATGAGACGTGCCAAAAGAACAGGAACTAAGGTGGCGCAGGTGGTGGGACGCCTCTCTCCCACATCGGAGGTTCCGAGGATTGAATCCCAGTGAAGACAGGAGGAGAAGGATGAGAAGAGAGGGCAGGAAATGGACACAGAGTCATCCAGTGAATGGACACAGAAACAGCAAAAACGGGGAGGAGAGGGTAAAAATGGATAAAAGTAAATAAATAAATAAATCCTTAAAAACAATGTTTAGGGGAGGAAGATATGGACTATAGTTAGTAGTAATACTTTGACGATGCTCTTTCATGATATGTTAACAGATGTTTCACAGCAATGCGGGGTGCTTGTGTTGGTTGATGTGTGGGAGCCCTGTATGATGTTATGCATGTTTGTTTTGTAAGTTCACGAGGTTTGCTGAACATTTACAGTTTATGAATGTTCATGTATGAATGATACACTTCAATAAATTGTTTTAAAAAAGACATAAATATAACAATAATTAGGTTAAAAATATCCAGTGATCCTTTTTGAAAGATAGAGGCAAAATAACTATATATATATAAGAAAAAATATATATATGAGAAAGTTGAAGAATGTATGTTTTTAAAGCCAGTATATTTGGCTACACATCAGAAAATTGGATGTACACTTGATTGTTTATCCAAACTGAGCATTTAAATCTTTTGAGAGATTAAAAAAATTTATAATGGAAAAAAAAAAAAAAAAAAAAA
>JAQZBX010092997.1:0-12208 GCA_029593785.1 Cabassous unicinctus
GTTGTGCAAATTGCAACTCTGGCTCCTTTATAACCCACCTATCACATCAACTAAGGCTTGGTGGAAAATGGAGGAGAAGAGTTATGAATTGGAAGGGGTATTTTTTACTTCTGGTTGTATTTGTATACAAGATGTACTCAGCCTCCATATGTAGGCTTTTAAAGCATGACAAAAATAACTGGAGCAAACATACAGGAAAGGAGATGTGAACACTATGTGACTCCTTAAACCATTCATGCCCCCATTGGTTGTTGAGCTCTCCTACTTGCACTCTAAATGAAAATGCCATGGCATTGTACATGGCAAACCATCGATAATCAAAGAGAATACTAATCCAAACAATGAAAGAACTCAGCAAGGCAGCAGGATATGAAACTGTGGACTCAGTGCAGCTGCTGCCATTCCCTGTGACCCACAAATAATCCCTGTGTTAGCCTCATGCCTCAGGTAGTTGATGAATGTGGGTTGATTTCCTTCTTGGGATTGCCTAAAGATAAAACACAAAGCTAAGCAGATAAGGATGTCCTAGCACATTCTTCCTTTACTGTCCCATATATATGTAAACATTCATTGGGGACAGTCTGGCCAAAGTACATCCACTTTCTGCCTTCTATTCTTCATGGGGAAGAAGCAGTGTCCTTCTACTATGATGATTTCCAATATGGCAAAACAAGAGTGTGCATAGATCAAATATCCATGTGCCAGGCACAGATTAGGACCCACTAGCCATGGGGAAGAGATACCCTCTGTTGAATCTGACTTTGCTCTGTTTCTTCTCTATGGCAGTAAACATTTCTCCATCAAAGCCAAGAGAGCCATGCTTTTGCTGTTGATACCAACACCTATAATTGGAATAGCTTGATATAATTTGGGTGTCTTCTTTCTGACTAATAGTTTGAAACAGTGAGCTGGGAGCCAACAGTTTGAAACAGCAAGCAACGTGTGAACCATTCAACAGTCCAGCAAAATTATGGGAAAAATGTGATTTTATATATTGAAGAGCAATACAAGAAATCCTTGGGGTGATTCAGTTGTTTATATCTTATTTGTGGACACAGGTACACAGATCTGCACATATGATAAAATTGTATAGAACTCAAGTTGTTCATTCTAAATTAGTTTATAAACTAATACAATACCAATAAAAATTCCAATTAGTATTTCTTTTGTGCTAAACAAATGTTCCTAAATTTCACATGGATATATAAACATATAAGATTAGCTAGGAAAACACTGAATAGGAAGAGTTAAGAGGAAGAACTTGTTTTACTAAACATTAAAAATCCTGGAAAAGCTATATTAAACTAGTGAGCAATTGGTACATGATTAAGAGGAAAAAGGAAGGGGAGGGGAGAGGAGGGGAGGCAGAAAATAAATCTAGAAATAGATCCTATTACAAATAGAAATCTAACATGTGATAAAGTTGGTAACGCAAATCACTGGGGCAAAGGTATAATGGCCTGTATTTGTCATTGCAATATCATGCACAACAATTCCAATGCCCTAAATGTGCCCAGTGTCCCACTTATTCTTCCCATCACCTCCTCTCAGAACCTCTGTTAACCATTATCTTTATATTATTGTTGCAAATTCTTCCATTACTACAAAAATAATGTCTACTTTGTTCCATGGTTGCATTCCCCCTTATGTTTGTTCACTCCTTAATCATGAGGATTTGGGGATCGTGATGCCTACCCTGTTTCAGATTGAGAAGGGTCTTACACCTTATGGGGTAGATGGAAGGCACTGTCTTGCTTGCACTTGTAGATACTCTTTGTTGTTTTTGGGATGGGGTTGTCCACCGTCATCATTTTGTTCTTGTCCTGGGTGATTCCAATGAACTGGAGAGTAGCTATTGGCTGAAACTCAGCTGAGATTCAGGGCTCAACTGGCATATGAACAGACTGAACATTTAAGTCTCTGGGACATATATTTAATGTGTATAGTGCTAATTATTTATGTTCAAATAAAAGGGGTAGAAGAATCTTGTGTAGGGAAATTTAAACAAGTCTAACTGTGTTACAGTGGGGAAATAGGTTATCATATATTCCAAGGTAAAGTCCCTCCCATGGGATGCTGACTTCATGGTGTTGTTGCCTTTCCTCTAGTGTCCAGACATCTTTATAGCCCTCTGGATCACCCTTGTTTCAGTCTTTGTTTGCTGTGGCAATTAGTGGGATCCTCCTGAGATGTGCATAAGTGTCTCGTGTGATCTTTTAATAATCCTTTGGAAGTGTGTGGTGGTCTGGGTTTAGTGAGGAGCCATTTAAAATGACAGCTTCCCACTAAAGTGGGATGGATACATTAGATCAAAGAAAGACTTGGACAAGTCCAGCTTGGTGAGCAGGTCAGTGTATATTAGGGGATTACATGGGGCATCATCCTCAGTGGTAGGAGGAGAGCTTGGTGCTTCCAAGGCTCCATATCTGCTCTCAGTACAAAATGAGAGGTGTCTCTTACAGTACATGTCTACGTGTGGCTGGGGAGGGCATGTGGGGGGGAGCATGATTCTCCCAGAAGGCGGTGTTTAGAAACAGGCATTTTCAGTGTTTCTCAGTGAGACAGAAGTTACATTTTCACAATAACTACATAATCAGGTCACAGAACAGATCGTTCTTACAGTTTCTGGGAGAGAAGTCTAAGCACACAAGATTTACTTATCAGTCAGGAGCTCACAAATAGTATTTCTCAAGCCTTTCTGTGTAGATATCAAGAAATGAAATGCTATTGTGACTAAAAAAGGAAAGAACTGGAATGGTTGGGGGAAAATGCAAAGACATGTATGCTTCATGTGGAAATCTATATTTTTATGTTTAGGATATGAACTTTAACTTAAGAAATAGCAATGTTCTTCAGTTCCTCTCTGCCCTCTGTTTTATTTTTCCTATATTATATATGAAAAAGTTTGGGCTCAATAAGACTGTGGTCCATAGACAACATCACAATGGTATTTATCAATGAAAACAAAATACAAATACAGTCTGTCTATTCTAAAGAACATGCTCTGTCTAATCAATTATGGTGTTTTTATGTCCTCATATTAAATATATGTGTTTTCTGAATAAGTCCAGAGAATGTTTCATAATCTTACTAAAATGAAGTGTTGAATTAAAATTTATTATGACAGAATTTAACAAAAAAGTAAGTCTAAGGTTACTAATAAAATTGGGGAATATTGCATGGCATCAAGCTGTCTGTTTTAACCTCTTCAGAACACCACTCTTGCACAGTTGTTTGATAAAGAATCTGTGATAGTCCTAGCAATTCTGTTTCAAAGACGCATGTGCTCACAAATCTGTCTGCCTCTGTGTATCTTTTTGCAGCCTCCAGTATTCACCCAGTTCTGTTTAATCTGAATTGTGATTACTTGCTCCCTATTTTCAAACAGAACTCATCTGATGTTTACTAGTGATCCTGAAATAAGCCCAACCTTAAAAGGTTAAAAAAACTCTGCAGCTTAGAATCATCATCCTGAATAACTAGAAAATAAACACAGGGAGGCAGACGCTCATGAATTCAAGCCTCTGTTCCTCCTTAAATGTCCTCTTTTCATTCTTCTTTTTCTACATGAGAAATTTTTGTGGCAGTAACTGGGAAAGGATCTAAGCATATATGATTGCAAGAAATGTGCCTTGCATGAAAAGAGCCATAAATATTGCTTGTGTGTTTGTGTATGTGTAAAAGAGTGCTATGTAGTCAACAATGTATATGTTTGAAAATATAGCCATACTTTGAATCTAGCTTGTCTGCTTGAGTTACCATCAATTTTAAAAGAAAAAATTTACCTGAGAGATATATTATTTTCTTGATCAAAATTGATCTACCACTATTGTACTGCCTGTGCTTTTTGCAAATCAATAAATTATCCAAAAGCAAGTCGGGATCATGGAGCAAGTGAACAACGTGACTGAGTTCATCCAGCTTGGCCTGACACAGAACCCAGATGTGCAGAAATTTTTGTTTGTTGTGTTTACAATCATCTACTCTCTCACAATGGCAGGCAATCTATTCATTGCTATAACAATTGCCATCAGCTCAGCCCTGGGCTCCCCTATGTATTTTTTTCTGCTTTTCTTGTCCTTTCAAGACAGCACCTTCTCTTCTACCACACTAAAAATGTTCTTTGATTTACTTGCTGAGAAGAAAACTATCTCCTTTGGTGGGTGCATTACTCAGTTCTTTGCAATGCTTTTCCTTGGGGGAACTGAGATCCTCCTGCTCACGTTGATGGCCTATGACCGCTACGTTGCCATCTGCAGGCCCCTGCACTACGTGATCACAATGAACCTGCAGGAGTGTGGATTCTGGTTGTCGTGTCAGGGCTGGGAGAATTCTTCATGCTCTGATCCAAATTCTTTTTATGCTCTGGTTGCCCTTCTGTGGCCCCAATGTCATTGACCATGACTTCTGTGATTTTTATCCTCTGTTGAATCTAGCCTGCACTGACACTCACATTTATGGCCTCTTTTTTGCTGCCAACAATGGATTCATGTGTATGCTCATTTTTTCTATTCTTATCATCTCCTATGTCCTCATTCTTTGCTCCCTGAGATCTCACAGCTCTGAAGCTTGGGGGAAGGCTCTCTCCACTTGTGCCTCACATATTACTGTTGATGTCTTATTCTTTGTACCGTGTGTGACTGTATACCTTCGGCCCATGAGCACCTTCCCTATTGATAAAGACGTGACTATTTTTTGCTATGATAACATCCATGCTAAACCCTTTAATCTACACACTCAAAAATACAGAGGTGAAAAATGCTGTGAGGATGCTCTGTAGCCAGAGTGATCTTGTGTAAAGAGACAAGTCAAAAAAAAAAACAAGAAACAAAAAACAACTGTTCATATTTTATGATTGAGTGTGTCTAATTCAAAAGATAATGGTTTTTCAGTTAAAATACTTTGGTATATTTATCCTGTTATTATGTGGACTCTTGAATTGTTCCCACTTCATTAATATTTAATTGAAAGGAACTAATCTTCTTTCCAATTAGAAATTTCCTTGTATATCCAAAATATTGATTAATGAAACATTGGCAATTTACAGAAAATTTTCACAGTTTGGAATGTCCATTTCTTTATTTTTTCTATAAAATGTTGTCTGCACCTATAATCTCTGTATCCAATAGAATGGGTACTTAAAATATATAAACATCATTTGTGGATAAGAGTTTTGGTGAAAATGTATCACTTTAATTCCAGATGCTGAGCTCAGTGTAATCTTATTATTGTGGAGACTGGCATCAACCAGAAATAACTCTATTTGGAGGAATGAGAGAAAGTTATTAAGGTAGGTGTCAGCCCAATATTGATGCTGTTGTGTTGCACAATCGCAGAACACATTTGCATTTAACTTGGGCCATGCCGAGGATAAATTATTTTCCCTGCCTTAAGCCAGGGATGGCTATTATAGTCTTTCAGGGACAACCATAGAGCACACCTGCAAACGATATTCCCAAATAGTATGTAATACAAAAGAGTTGATATCTGAGTAAACAAGGCAGAAAATTATACATTCAAATTTGAATAGAAATTTGTAGACTAATTGCATACCACTTGAGATAAAGTCATTTGCATTGCAATTATAAGAGGAAGAATCCAAATAAAAGAAAAAGACCCAGATTAGGACCAAGGTAGGTACGCTGCCAATCTGAGTGATGTTCCTTCTACCTTTGAAAGAACTGTATTAACCCAAATTACTGCACAGCTGTACCTGATCTTCATGATAATATCTCTCTATCCATCCATCCATCCATCCATCCATCCATCCATACGTCATCATCTCTATCTATCATCTATCATCTTTCATGCATATTAATGTGCTGTAATTAGGAAAGAATTAATTCCAACTGGGAGATCACTTTTCTCAATGTGTCCAATCCATTTACTAATCAACAAATATCCAATGCTCCAAACATATTTTCAACTCTCTTGTGTTTAAGAAGGCTGATGTGAATACTTAGCAGAGATGATATGTGTCACACTCAGGCTGAAACATTTTGGAGGCAATATGCTACTTTCCAGATATAGTTTTTCTTACTGCAGCAAGCCTGGAAAAATGCATTTATGGCAACACTAAGAGGAAGCAATCTGGATTACTGAGTAACTTCATGGAGTACAAATGCCACACAGGGGGTTTACATGAACAAAAATAAAGTTGTACAGGATAATCCACAGAGATTTCAAGATTCATTTGTTACAACAGAAAAATGTAAAAAAATATTATAAATATATTTATGTAATGTGAGCAAATCTTAAATAATTACACACATAGTTACTATTTTTGTTGAACTGCATTCCTTCAGGCAGATCCATATTTCTATCTAGTATTACTTTCCATCTACTTGAAGGAATTCCATTTTATGTTTTGTACATTAGGTTTTCTGCTGACATATTCTTTTAGCCTTTGTTACTTTTCCATGAAAACATCTGTACTTCATGTTTTTTCAAATATACTCTTCTTGTAAAATTTCCATCAGATTCAGCCTAAATATCTCCCAATTGGAAAATGGCTAAGCAAACTATAAAACATCCATATATTGGAGCACTACTGAGCAGTGAAAGGAATGAACTATTGATACACACAACAACAGGACACATTTCAAATACATTATGCAAAGTAAAAGTAGCCAGTCTAAGGAATTATATAATAATAAATTCAATTTAAATGACATTTTGAAAATGCCAAAAAATATGGGAACATAAACTAAACAATCTTAGCATGAGCCTGGAAGTTGGGAGAGGAGTTTACCACAAAGAGCACAGAAATATTTTCAGTTGATTAATCAGTCTGTATCAGGATTATGTGAATGGTTAAACAAATTATATATTTGTAAAATTCACAGAACTGCACAATTAAAGAGCTGACATTTTTACAGTGTAAATCATATCTTATATAAACATACTTAAACATATAGATTCCCTACTTTCCAACAGTATGCCTATGGAAAATATCATAAAAGGCCAGATTCAATTTACAATAGCAAGAACAACAACAAAATCCAAAACACTACATTTACTGAGAAAATTGCTAAGTCTACCTGAAGAAAATGTAAAATACTGCAAAGAGTATAAATATATAAGAGAGCATCATTAATTTAAAAAAATAATTACCATGTTCATGAATAGGAATTTTCAATTCTCTAAAAATATAAACACTTGCTAATTGATTTCTTTGTAAATAAATTTCCTTGAAAACACTAACTGAAGTTTGTTTTGTGCATTGACTAATATAATTTAATTTTAATGTGAAACATAAATATTTACAAGTTGGCATAATTCAAATACGAAATAATAATCAGGGAATGTTAAGCTTATCATATATAAAATGGTATTATAGATCAAATGCAATTATATTATATGTTAAATGGCACATGGATAAAAAGATCAATGAAACTGAACAGAATACTGAAATAAATCCAAATACATGGGAGAATATCACATTTGTGATTTCAGAAGTGGTGAAAAGTTAATGATAAATAACCATTGATAAAAACTAACCATTAAGAAAGATAATTAAAATTCATTCTCTATTTAATTGGTTATCTCAAAACAAATTTCCAACTGGATCAAAATTTTAAATATGAAACATGAAAGCAAAAAATTGTTTAAAAATTAAATGCTAAAATGTGTAGAAGAATATTCTGGTAAATGTCAAGCCAGGAAATTCAATTTTATTTCTAGGAAGTCATACTTGCACATATTTAAAAGTTGTATTTATTGCACTGTGTTTTGTCATTGAGAATGGGAAATCACATGAGGAGAAATGGATCCATTAATTTTTTTTCATCTGACAAATATATTATTATAATTTTAATATATTTTTTTCTAAAAGATACTTAAATTATATAATAGTATACATAAAAAAATATAAGGAATTCCCATATGCCCTACCCCCCACCCCTCCCATTTCCCCACATTAACAACGTCTTTCATTAGTGTGGTACATTCATTGCAATTGATCAACACATTTTGGAGCATTCCCACAAATGATGGATTGCTGTTTACACTGTAGTTTACACTATCTCCCACTCAATTCTGAAGTTAAGGCAGGATATATAATGGCCTGTATCTGTCATTGCAATATCATTCAGGACAATTCTAAGTCCTGAAAGTGCCCCCATATTATACTTATTTTTCCCTCTACCTGCCTTCAGCACCTCCAGTGGCCACTGTTTCCCATTAATGATATAATTTCTTTTATTACTAGAGTCATAATAAGTCTATAGTAGAATACAAGTCAGTACACTCTAGTCCATATTTTATCCCCCAATCCTCAGGATTCTGGGATAGTGCTGCCCACTCCACCTATAATTCAGAGGGGTTTTAGATCACATACAGGTGATGGATGGGACTTGCTTCCAGTTGTAGACTCTTTCGGTTCCCTGGTATGGTGGTTGTCAATACTCACTTCCTTGTTAGTTGTCCTGGGTGAATCTGATGAACTGGAGAGTAGGTGTTGCAACTCTGTTAAGGCTCAGGGTCCCACTGGCACTGGACAACCTAAAGATTCAAGTCTTTTTGGCATATGCCTACCAACTCCAGCACCAACTGTAGGTTCAAATAGAAGGGACAGAAGAGGCATGTGTAGAGAAACACAACTCAGTCCAATTTTGTCACACTCAGTAGCACAAAATCAAAAGTAGTGCCCACTGGCAAGAGCTATCTGACCTGACTGTAAGACCTGGGTGTCTCAAGAGCCCTCAGGAACCCCACTATTTGAGGTAGTATCTACTTTGGCAGTCTATGTGATACTCCTGTGATGTGAATAAGCTTTACCTCTGGGATGACCTCCCAACTCACTTTGCAGTCTCTTAGCCATATCAACTCACTTGTCTTTACATTTTCCCCTTTTTATTAGAGGTCTTTTCCCAGTTGTATTGCTAGTTGATGCTTGGTAGTAATAACTCAGTGCCAGGGAGGCTTATCCCCAGGTGTCATGTTCCACACTGGGGAGAAGGTAATGCATTTATATGCTGAGATTGGCTTAGAGACAGGCCACCCTTGAGCAACATGGAGGCTGTCAGGAGGTAACTCTTAGAAACCCAACAACACTAAGTTAAGTTGCAATTTCAAGAGCAAAGACTCAAGCATAGTCGCCAATATCAAAGACCCATCAATGGGCCATCCTCTTTCACTGGTCATTGTCCTTATACTCAGGGGATTGTTGCTGTTCCATTAGAGAATGTGACAGAACTCCCCAGGAAGGGAATTCAATACTCTTTCGGTTATTCTGTGAATCTCTACCCACTGTGACAATGCCCCATGAACATTTGAACACATTTATGTACCTTATACGTATGCTCAGGTGAACTTCCAACCATGCATCACCTGTCCCTGACACCCCACACCAATGATCCTCCTCCACCCCAGTTGTAACCCTTCTGTGATGCAAAGCTTCTTCAAAGATGAAGCCATTACAGTAGCCAAATAAAATTAATAGGAAAATGAAATAATAATGTTAAGTTTAAATATAAGAGATAAATATATAAAAATTTGAAAAAACTAAAAATAAAATAAAATTAAAAGTTTGGAATATTAAAAAATGAAAAATAAATTTTTTTTTGACATTTTCCCTATCTTCACTGCAATATCTGTTGTCCTGTCTGTACTGTGGCACTTTCCTCCACTCATTCCCCAGTGTTTCACTATTTTTCATTTTGTTTTCAAAGAAGTTTTAGGTCACAGCAAAGTCACACACAGAATACAGGAGTCTCATATACCCAATATCCTCCCCTTTTATCTCCCCCATATTAACACCTTTTTATAAGTGGTGTTACCTTTGTTATAACTGATATACAAATAGTGAAACATAGCTTCTAAACATGGTCAATGGTTTACATTTTAGACCTTACACTTTTATAAATTTTGATGATATTTACCATGTCTTGTGCCCATCACTGTAAGATCATGCAGAACATTTGCACTGACCACTAAATAGTTAGATCTATTCTATTCCTCCTGCCCTATCCCCCCAGGGCCACGGCGACCCACCTGGCTTGACTCGTTGGATGACAAGATTCATAATTAAATGCAACAATACTGAGGTCTTGACACACTGGTTTGTCCTCCTCCATTAGTAACCACCCTTGCTTCTGAGGGACTCCTTTCTGTCTATTTCTGAACAAATCGGTCCTCCCGAGGATGGGAGTCCAACTCCTTCCTGCACATTATGTGGGTCTCCAACCACTGATACAACACATTATGACAGAATGATCACTCACACATGCCCTAGAAGACTGCTCCAGGTGTACCCCATCCCAAACGCACCCCCACCCCCACCCAGCTCATTGGACTCACCCAGAACAATTGGCTGGGAGATGATGATGGACAACAGCCGTCCCAGGGAAAGGAGAGAATCTGCATCTGCAGGCAGTATATTCCCATCCATCTTCCCCATGGAATATAACCCCGCTCTCAATTGGAGGTGGAGTGGACATCACCATCCCAGAATCCTCAGGATTGTGGGAAGAACTGTGGACTAGAGTGGACTTACTGGTATTCTACTATAGACATATTGTGATTCTAGCAATAGAAGAAATTACAATATTGATTTGGAGTCAGTGCCCACTGAAGGCTCTGGGGGCAGGGAGAGGGAAAAAAAAGTTGTAATACGGGGAATTTTGGGGGACTTGGGAATGGTCCTGAGTGAAATTGCAATGACAGATATAGGCCATTTTATATCATCACATAACATGCAGAACTGTGTGGGAAAGAGTGTTGTTTACAATGTGAACTATGTTCCAGGCCTAATGTCAAAGTCCCAGGAAGTATTTATCAATTGCAATGAATGTGCCACACTAATGAAGGATGTTTATGTGGGAGGTTGTGGGAGGTGTGGGAATTGGGGAATATGGGAATCCACATATTTTTTGTGTAACATTTATGTAATCTAAGTGTCTTTTAAAATAAAAAATATATAATTAAAAAAAAACTTTTCTAAATGCACCTCTCTCTTCTGGCAGCATGGTTATTGCATGAGAAAATCTACAAGTTGGTTCTGTGCTTGTCCTTGTCTCTTAGTGCCCCAATATGCTGGTCTTATTTCTTTCTAACGACCATGACTTCAGATTTGCTGACCAGGTAAAGATGAACCAAACCAACATTGACGGAACAGAGCATTCCTGGAAAGGCTCTGCACTAAGACAACCTCACACAACTCCTGGGGAGGAGACTAGAATAAATACAACCTAAAACTCTTCATCAGGATTGTGTTAGATGGCCTTGGCTGCCCCCATTGGGCAAGGCTTGCAGACCCTTCACCTCTTCTTTTTGAGAGTCTCTGCTACAGGCTTTATCAGGGCTGAGTGGGATAGTCCATGCCCCCTCCCCTATTCTGCTTCCATCTGCATCCTATAATCCCTGAAAAAAGAACACATTAGCTGCATCTTCCAGGCCAGGGGGGCTCTTTCCTGGAAAAGGGTCTGGATTGCCCCAGTAGGCTACTCTTTCTGTTTTGTGCTGGGTCTCTGGGTCCTGAGACTGAATATGAGCTGCTCCACTCACCAGGCCTGTTCCTGGACCAGCTGCTCCACTTGGGTCTCAGCACTGGGAAGGGGGTGTTTCCCCTGTGGCAGGCTTCTCTGAGGTCTTCCCACCTCCATCAGCCATGGAGGGCCTGTGCCGGGTTTCCTTATTTTGCTTCTTAGGGTTGCATGCCTTAACTTCCTACAGGGCGCACCTTGACACAGCATCATTAAAGTGGGGTGTCCTGAGTGAGACAGACTGGATGGGATGGATGGGTGGCAGTGTAAAGACTTGAGGCCCAGGGAATGGGACCAGGGAGCCTGGAGAGGTACCCAAATGGCACCTAGGTTTGAGGCAATAGATGACTCCTGAGCAGGGTGTCCAGGGCCTACCATGTGCCACATTGACTTCCAGCACCAACCAGAGTGTCGGTTTTTATACATCCCTGGATGAGGGGTTCCTGCTAAGGAATAAAAAGTATTTATCAAGTAACATTTTTGTCCTAGCAAAGAGCTGGGGCTTGTTGAGATGTAACACCTCTGCTAGGCTGCCTGGGGTCTCTAGTGTAATGGAAACACACTGAACATCTGTGCAAACAAGTAAAAATGAAAACATATCAAACATCTACATGAACATATGCAGGAGGAGAAAAGGAGGGGGTAGGAAAGGGCTAGAAGATATCCACTGAGTGTGTCCATGACTTTCCCAGCAAGAAGGCCTTTTCTTAAAGGTGATATTTAAG
>JAQZBX010092998.1:0-12206 GCA_029593785.1 Cabassous unicinctus
GAGTTCTAAGTGGTAATATGGCTTTCAAGATAGGAAATTAATTGTGGAATGCAATCTCTTCAAAGTTTAGTTGGTTGCAACTACATTCAAAAGCAAAAAATCTAACTTTTAATCCTGTGATTAGAATGGTATATACTCTCAGACATATATTTAAAATAAAAAGAAATTATAAAAGAAAAATATTTGATAGTTATTTTCCCCTTGAAGAAGGAATTCAGCTGTCTTTCTACATTGTTTACAGAACATAGATGGGATTAGAAATGGTAGAATTTATTATTAATGGTGTTACAAAAAATACATTATTAGAGTTGCTAGTTAAATTTTACCAAAGAGGAAATTGAAATTAAGTTTAGGAAAATTGCTTATTCACATACAGTAAGTTGTGGGGCCTGGTTGCATGACTGCTATACACATTTCACCTATATCCACCTTTACATGGTTTCAAAAATAATCCTAATTCCAGAAGAGATGGCAAATCATAAAGAAAAAAGAATGGTCTTTCTGTACCCACAGTTCAAAGTTAGATTCAGTTCAAATAAGTGTCCTTGTAGTTTGCTTTTGCCTTATGACTCTCTGAGTATAGGTAGCTCATTGGGACTGGTTGGGGAGTATGATTTCCTTGGAACTGTAGGGTCTGAAAGCTTGCCTTAAACATTGTAAACTTTTGTGGGAATTACTATAAATACTCAATGCAGTAAAAAGAGAAACATTTAACTCATATTTCTCTAAAGGAAAAACTGGAAAAATAGCTGGCCTCTGAGGAATTTCTCTCACAGATGGCATACTTTCTTCCATGAAAGAGTTATCAAGACCATATTGAGAAATGTCCTGTTTTGCACAACAGCCTCTCCCATCCCATGAACCCTGGCATTGTGTCTAATTCAATGCTTCAAAAAGAACCTTGTCAGATTGGAAAACATCAAAGAGTGCCTTCACTCCCTGTACTTCCCCTTCAAATCAATCTCAGGTAGGTTTAGTTTGTATGAGTTATCTAGACTTTATAAGATTCATCTTCTAAGTAAATTAATGTTTCTTATATGAAGCATACACTTTATTGGAAGTCATTTATTTGCACTTAGAGATAAGTCTTTCAATCACTTTGAAGTATTTTCTTCACATTGTTTATAGAAGATTGATCTGATGGACTCCTTAATCAGTTTTCCTCATTAAAAAAAAAAAAAAAAAAGATTCACCTGGAGAGTATTTCCAAAATGAAGGATTGCAGTGCTATAAAGCTTTTAAAAAGCCTATTTATTCACAGAAGGAGAGAGTAACTATACCACCGTTTTGAGGCCAGCCTTTCATTTGTTTCTATTCTTGGGAGTCCCCTCCTTTGAAGAGTTTAGGGTTAATGCCAATGTTTCAGGCACAGTGTCTAAGATAAAGCTACAATTCTAATTTGTTGTCTTGGCCTTTCAAGACCATTGTTCATGACCCACAACTACATGCCTTCTCTTGTTTGGGTGGTGATAGAGCAAAGCGTCAGGAGGAAAGAACCAGAACCCTGTGATGATTCTCTGGCAAAAGACCCTTGCTAACGCTCTTTTCCATCTTCCCTCTGTATGTTTTTCTGTGTCCTATTTCCTGACTCTTTTACCTTGCCTGGTGTCTGCTGACATCAGTCCACTCTCTCCTTCTTTGACTTCATTGATTCCCTGCCCGTTCCTCCTTTCACAATTATTCGTTATATAGCTAGTTATCTGCTTTGATATTTGTCCAACCATGAACTTTACCAAAATTAGTATTAGGATAAAGATAGGAACATTAGATGTCAGTGGGCATCCTTCTATGTTGCCACTCAAATTCTCATTTTATTGGTGCAAATTACAAGGATGGATGAGATTTGATGTTTTCTATAACATGCAGTTTCGATGCTAGATGGAGTGGCAAGCTAGTGACCTTCTCTCCTAGTTCTAGCCTAACTGTACTACATGCAACTTTCTGTATCACAGGTCAAACTTTGTATGTTATAGAGGACAAGACATATGGCCACAGGTATACCACAGGAAAACAAGTATACTAAATGAAACATCAAAAATGAAAACCTGTCTAAATGATAAATTCACATGTACAAGAATATATATAATTAAAGATTTTCTTTTTCAAATCAAAACATGTTTAATTGAATTTTATTTGAGAAAGAAAGAATAGACTGACACTAGATATAGACTTTGGGGACCAGATATAAATTAAACTGGTTAAAATTTCAAATAGTGAAACTTAAAGATAAAAAAAAAAGAAAATGGCACTCTCTAGTACTGAGATGCCCACAAATTCAGAGAGGTTGGATAGTCCAGGAATGTTCAGAAATCATGGTTGAATTCAGAAATAAAATCTAAGGTACCAGCCTGAGTCAAGGCATCCAAGTTGTTCCAGTGCTGCTTTCTTATCTTCACATCCTTAAATCTTCCGTTTGCTTATTTAAAACAAGTCTAAATAGGTTTTCGTAACATACCTTTCATAGCTGTCCATTATCTGCCAACAAATTTATCTATTAAAATTCTGATATAATGATCATGTAATTTTAATGGAGATTGTCTCTATATTTAACTTCCCTTCTTAGAATCCTTTCCTCGTCTTTCTTACCTTAGTCTGCCTCTCTAGACAGCCTCAGACACCCTGTTTTAATTTTTCCTCCATTAGCAATGTAAACTACATATTGAAATGAAGCTATAATTAAATCGTTTTCTTTTATATTTATCAAAAATAATTAATAAAGATTTTAGTTTTAATAAAAACTGGTGTGATTAAACTGACCTACCATTTCTTTTAGCTAAACTGGAAAATAATCTTCATTTTTGTATAGATTGTATAGCTTTATTAGAGTAAATGGACAGTTTTAGTTACTGATTTTGAAATAGTCTCATCAGGAAAACATACTCTAAGATTATTTTGTACCTAAGTTTCAAGAAATCTACTTGTAAGTTTCAATTAACACATTTAAAACCATAATAATTCCACTTCTTCTCACTCTTCATTCTTCCATGTCCAATCAATTGTTTTTCTCAGAATCTCTCTACTTTTTGAAAACCATTAATTTTCTATTATCTCACATAGACAAGTGTAATTCTTTTGTAATTACTGATTTTGCTGGAAGTTTTTTCATCCCTCCAATACGACTGTAAGGAGATTGAGAACAGCTTTTCACTATAGCTACTATAGCTGTGATTAGGTTCTTAGTTTGTAGATGATAACTGAGTTGATGGTGTTGTTGATTCATTGATAGATTGAAGGTTAGTGATAAAGGGAGATTATGTCAAAACTCATGCTAATATATAGCCCAGATCATTTAACATTAATGTTAAAAACATAGAATGTATACAGGAAAGAATGAGGCTTTTAACAAACTCTTTAATTGTATTCTAACCAGCAAAGGGAAAATTTTTCTTGGTAATTTAATTGTATAACAATGGAAAAAGGGAGGTAAGAGCTCAAATTTATGATATAAGAAATAAGTGACAAAATATATGCATAATTCAAAACACAAAATATTAGAAATAAAACAGGCAAATATACTATACTATCATCAGTACAAAAAATTGAATATGGTCATTTTAATTACACAAAAAAGAAAGGAGGTAATATTGCAAGTTAGAATTCTATTAGAAGTCTCTACTATATTCTTATAATTTTAGCAACAATTTAAAAAACTAATGTAATTTTTATATATATCTATATGACACTAAATTTCTGGAACACCATGTTGGCAACAAGCAGTAACACTGTAGAATGTGATTAAGAAATTATGAATTTTGAAAGGAGACATTTATTTTTCATCCTGTGGCTTACTGTAAATTTTGATATTTATTATGGAAATATGTTAATTCATATAATAAAATATTCCTAATAAATATTGATAAAAGCAAATTGGAAGGCTAATTGTCAATAGTTTAAAATATTATACAATTATTCATACCTTTTTTCTCAGTAATCCATGGAAATTTATTCTGATGAAATTTTTAAAAATAAGGTAAATTATATAAATGAGAGATTCATTTCAAAATATTTGTAACTGAAAATTTGAAAACAAGTTAAATGAATAATAATAAATGTTAAAATGATTGCATGAAATGTTTGCATGTTAATTTACAACTGCTAAAATAATTGTGTTTTTTATTTTCTTTAGTTACATGCAAAAAGGATTTTAGCAAATAAAATGAAAAATATGTAAAATACAGGCTGTTTGCATTTATATAGATATGCTTCTATATGTATAAGATACAGATTTTAAAAAGGGAAATATCTGTTTGGGGAAATTCAACTGTACATTTGTACAATTTTGTTTAAACCAAAAATATTGAAAGAAAACAAAATCTGTGGCAGATAGATTAAGAGGAATCATATGTGAATAAAGACATAATTCAATTTATAGAGATATAAGAAGTGGAACACCAGGATGGATCAGCGAGAAGTGAAACTCAATATCATGCAAAATAGAAGAATTCACATGCATGATAATTTCCCTTCATAATGCCATCATTTCACAATTACTATCCTGTCTTTCACTGAAGGTAAAATGATGACTAACATGAATCCAAAATTGGAGCTATAAAGAGTCGAAGTATTCTGTTCTTGTCAAATCACAACTATCACAATTTTCTTTTGCAGATGAACTATTTCTGAGCTGTATCCTTTCTTTATCTACACCAACCATGGGCATGAATAGCAGCGTGAATGAGTTCATTCTGCTTGGGTTAACTCAGGATGTTCTTAAGGAGAAAGTAGTGTTTGTGGTCTTCATGTTTCTCTACCTTGCAACTCTGTTGGCAAATTTACTTATTGTGATGACAATCAAATACAGTTGGATGCTTGGGAGTCCCATGTACTTCTTCCTTTTCTACTTATCCTTTGCTGATGACTATATTTCCACAACCACGGCACCCAGGTTGATTATAGATGTGCTGACAGAGAAGAAAATTATCTCCTATAATGAATGCATGGTCCAGATCTTTACACTTCACTTTTTTGGGTGCATGGAGGTTTTAGTTCTCATCCTCATGTCATTTGATCGCTATGTGACTGTTTGTAAACCACTGCGATACACAACCATCATGAGCATACATGTCTGTGGTACACTGTAGAAACTGGACTGGGTGGGATCTTGTATCCATTCTTCAGCACAGATTATCTTGGCTTTGAAATTGCACTTCTCTGGCCCTAATGTTATTGATCACTATCTCTGTGATATGCAACCACTGTTGAAACTTGCCTGCATGGATACTTACTTCATAAACATACTCATAGTCTTTAACAGTGGGACCATATGCATGGTGAGTTTCATAATCCTGATCATCTCTTATATTTTAATCTTATATTCTCTAAGTAACCAGAGTGCAGAAGAAAAAAAGAAAGCCCTCTCCACCTGCACCTCCCGCATTATTGTTGTCATCTTCACTTTTGTTCCTTGTATATTCATATACACTTGCCCTCTAACCATGATTCCAGTGGACAAGATGGGGCCATATTTTGCACTATCGTGACACCCTTGCTCAACCCCCTAATTTACACTTTGAGAAATGCAGAAATTAACAATGCCATGAAAATGTTATGGTGCAAGGAAATATGAGTTGAAGCAGCAAATCACTCCACTTGTATATTCTGTGTTTTAATAAAATTGATTGATAAAGAAGAGAAAATATGCTCATCCTCATGAAGACCATATAATCCTCTCGCATTGGGGAAGTAGGCAACATAAGAACAGAGCATAGAAACCCAGTTAATGTACATTAAGTGCTACAAGATTGTGAGCCCAAACCTTCTCCTCTCTTATTCTCTGAATTGAAGATTTTTTGAATTTTAAATAAAGTTATGAAATATTTCTGAAGATTTACATGAAGCCCATATTATTTACTGGAAAATCTGTCAAACTGAAGTCCTATTGATAATATGGCAAGTTTTTCCTATTTTGCTATTTAAAATATCAACAAGCATCTTCACTTGCCACAGTTTTGGCTGGCATTACTACCTTTTGATATATTCTAGTATTGCTGTATAGAGCAAAGTGAATTTTTTGAATTGGAAAAAAGAAAAATGTGGAAAGGAGAAATGATAATGGAAAAGAGATGACAGGAGGGGAAAACCATTTCACACTGTATTTTATGAAACTCTTTTAGGAATAAATATTTGTGGAGGGACGTTGATGTTTAGGAATGCTTTTATCCCCCATTAATCAAGGTTAGATAAGATTCCTCTGGACACTCATGTATCTATGACATCAAAATCCTGAGAAGGAATTACATTCCAACTGTTACGTTAAAATTATGAAACTCTAATCAAGGATTTTGTGACTTTAAATATCATCCATATGTTACTGACACTCAATTTATGTATCCACTCAGAACATTCAACTGATTTGGAGACTGATTAGGATTCTTCATATCTTACAATATCTCTAATAGGAGATTTCACAAGTAACAACTGGTTGCTTTTATTCCAGCTATGCTTTATATGCAGCCTTCCTTAGTCAAATTCATCCTTCCATTTGCCCAGACTGAAAACACTGGCACAAAAAAATATAATGGTAATATCACAATTCACATCTAACATAGAACAAAAAGAATTACCCTTTCATCTATATCCAGAATCCGATAAATTTTTAGGTAATCCCCCTACCATTCTGATCTAAGCTGCCATAATCTTTTACTTTGATTGCAATAATAGATTCTCATAATTCTTCCTGCTTCTTTCCTTGCCTAATCTATTCTAAACACAGCAGCCATAACTCCATATAAACTTGTGTAAAATCAGGCCACTTCTCTGCATAAAACTTTACAGTGGCTCCATTTCATTCAGAATAAAATCAAAATCTTATAAATGATTTGACCATCTATTGCTTCATTGACCTTTTTGCTACATATACCCTTGTTCTCTTGTCTCCAGCCACAGTAGATTTTTGCTCTTCCTTGACCACACTGGGCCAGTTTATTCCTTAAAGGTCTTGTTCCAGCATTTTCTTCTGCTTAAACTACACTTCCAGGAGTGATTTTGGGTAATAGCTTCATCTCCTTAAGACACTGCAATAAGTCTCCCAGAATTGCAGTCCCACAAATCACCATGTTTATTACAGCATCCTCATAGATCTCCAAATCCCCTTATGTTACTTTACTTTCTTTTGAATATAATTCATCATCTTTAACATATTATTTTATTTACATAAATATCCTTTTTCAGTCTGTCACACAAGAATGTAGAATCCAACAACGTAATTTTCTATATTTTTATATAGGAATATTTCCCAAGCCATTTGAAGAGTCATGGAAAAATAGCAGGAACTCATTAAGGAATTGTGGTGGTTGTCATGAAAGTATGTTTAAAAATTGGAGAATAAACAGCAGATCCTAACAATGGGCCTATTGGTTTCTATAAAAATACTTCATTAGTGTTTTATTTTGGATGATAACAAAAAAAAAAATACATTAACACATTCTGGTCATCTGATGCCCAAATTACACCTAGGTGCAGTGATACTTGGCAATGATTTCACTGCCAGAGAATAATGCTAATATGGCTATAATATCACAGCCACACTGTGCTGAGATATCATAAATAATCAGGAAAGAACTTTGTGAGTGTTGGTTTGCTAAGCTGCTAATAGCAGATACCACAAAATGGTTTGACTTTTAACAATGGTAAATTATTAGCTATGGTTTTGATGTTGAAAAAAATGCCCAAATCAAGGTTTCATGTAGGTGATGCTTTCTTCCCAAAAACTGGCTGCCAGCAACCATTGGACCTCTACCACATGGCAAGGCACATGGCTGTACGTGCTCATCTCTCCATTGTCTTCCATGTTTTGTTGCTATCAGTTCCTTGATTGCATGGGTTTCTCTCTCTTTGTGTTTACTCATTTCATTTATACCACAGGACTCCAGTAAGAAGATTAAGACTCATCCTGAATGATGTGGTTCACACCTTAAGTAAAGTAGCCTCATCAAAAGAGTCCATTTACAAAGTGATGCCCAGGAATTAATTAACTTTAAAGAACATCCTTTTCTAGAGTACATACAATTTCAAACCCCACAGTAAAAGAAGCATTTGTATCAAACGATTATCAAATAATTTTGGGTGCATGATAATGATGTTCATCAGTTTCAATAGCTAAAATTAGTACTAACATTGATGTGCCAAACACAAAATTATATTTGCTAAATTTCTGTGTAATATGCATATGTGCCAATTTTATTAAAATATAACCAATTAACAGTCATGTTAAATTTTTGCTAATTTAAATTTTAATAGTAGTGTTACAGTTATGTTTGGAAAATTTATTTTAGTTTTACATTTCTGTATGTGCTATAATTGCAATTATAACATTTTTATCTTTATACAGATATATTAGTAGCATTATAAATCATTCTCATTAAAATTGGGATTCATGAAATTTTTCAGATGAAATAGTTCTATTTTTTATTAAAAATTAAGGAAATTATTCTATACTTTAGAAAATAAAATGAAGTATAGTAAAAATCATTTATATAATGAAACTGTTCAGGAACATAGAAAACTGAAAATGAAACATGAGACTAAAATCTTAGGGTAAAGTGTTGGTAGTGGATGAACACTCTAGCCTAGTCAATTATGATTACCTAGGCCCTAGTTATCACTGAAATGTTGTGATGTCATCTATTAATGATTCTATCCTAAGCATAGAAAACTTCTTATGACAATTTTCATTTTATGAGAACTTCCCATGGAAAGTCAATACTGAGTCGAGTGAGCGTGAAGAGACTCTACAATCTTTGAAATTATTCCTTCCCATTGTATTGATACCTGTGTCATCCCCTTCCCTTGAGTGTGGGTAACATATGTGTTTTCCTACTAACCAATAGAATAAGTAAATGTAAGGATTGCTATGCCTAAGACTATGTTATGTAAGATTGTAATTTCCATCTTGCTCACAGACTGTCTTATTTTGGCTTTGATGAAGCAAAATTCCAGGCTGTGAACTACCCAGTGGAGATGTGCACAAAACAAAGAACTGAGGGCAGCCTCTAGTCAACAACCAGCAAGAACTGAGCCCATCAACTTGCAATGAACTGAATTCTGCCAGCAATTACAAGAGTTTGAGAGCAGATCCCTCTCCAAGTGAACCTTGAGATATGATCACAGTTCAGGCTGACACCTTGATTGCAGCCTTGTGACACACCACAGAAGCACGCAGTGCTTCATGGAATTACTTGTGCCCACATGCTTGACCCACAGAAGCTGTAAGATAATATGAGAAGTGTTTCAATCTAATAACTTGTGATAATTTGTTATACAGCATTAGATAAGTAATACTGTACATATTTAGACCTCTTCTCTAATTGTATATTACCAGCAAATTAGTAAACTTGTATTCTGATTTATGTTCTAAGCCATTTTTTATTTGGTAAAAATGAGCTAAGCCATTCAAGAGGAAGCCCATTTCTTGACATTAACAGATTTCAGTCTGTCCTACATACTGCAGATAAATCACTTATCTGTAGTTCTTTCATCATGGAGGAGGGAATTTCAGTCTTTTCTCATTATATATCTTCTATGATGAACTTCTAATTCCAAAGATATATATCTTTGTCAATAAAACGTTATCATTGGTGGAAAATACACAAAATATTCAGGAAGGAATTTCATCTTTGTATGTGACATATAATAATAGAAATCTAAGTACCCATCTAGGAATATAGTATTATTACATTAAGAGGAGAGTGGTTTCATATATATTTGGTTATATATTAAATTAGAGTGAAAGTAGGCTGCTATAAAAGAGAGACCCAATGATATAGTTATTTAACATATAGGAGGCTTATTCTTCTTGATGTGACAGACCCTGAAAAATGGTGCAGATTAACAGAACAGTGCATCTACCCTTCTTCATTAATGGACTCAGATTCTTTTCTCATCTTTTCTTGGCCGACCCTCATGCTTTCATACTCAATATGTGATCAATAAGTTAAGGTGATTGGCATCATCGGGGAGCTTGTTAGAAATGCAGAATTCCAGTCTCCACCCCAGAAATCCTAAACCATATTTGAATTTTGCACCAGGTAACTCAAATATACACCACCATTTGTAAAATATTGCAGAGGAACCCTCTTAACTACAATAGTGACCCTACTATCTTGGGTTCAGGTGACAAAAGGAGAAATAAACTCTGAGAAGTACTCATTCAACATTTTAGACTTCAGTATGGAACTGACATATAGCCTTCTGTCTACAGCCAATTTATAAATACTTAGTCACAAAACTGCATCTAGTTGCACAGGGGGCCTAGAGTTTTTGTTAAAATTGGTCTGTGTTTAGTTCATATTAGTGAGACCATATAGTATTTGTCATTTTGTTTCTGGCTTATTTCACAAAACATAATGATCTCAATGTTCATCCATGTTATCATATGTGTCCCAATTCATTTTTCTTACAGCAGCATAGTATTCTATCTTATGTATGTACCATATTTTGTTTATCCATTCATCAATTAAAAGACACTTGAGTTATTTCCTGTGATGAAAGTGAGAGCAGCTGAGTGTACATTTTGGAAGACTGTACAAGACATGGAACTGTATAACACAATAAAGCATGTGGTATAAGACTAACTGTGTGATTAACAGTACAAATATGAGAGTATTCTCTCATGAACTATACCAAATGTACCATACTAATACATGGTGTTAATAATAAGGAATGTATGGAAAACAATATCCCAAATGCACATGATGGATTATACTTAGTGGTAATAGTCTGATGATGTTCTTTAATAATCTGTAACAAATGTTCCACAACAATGTAAAGTGCTGGTGGAGAGGTGATGTATGATAATTCTGCACATTATGCATGTTTGTTTGTAAGTTCACAAATTTTCTTATAAATAAATAAATTTAAAAATGTCTTAGGATGTTCCTGGTGCCAGGTGCCTGTGTCAGAGCCTGCTGGCAGTTGATTACCAGGTGTCTTTTGAGGGTTTTTTCCATTAAGGATATGCTTTTGCATTGACCATCAAGTCTCAATACATTGAGTTTGAAGGCCATGAACCCATGTAAACCTCTGTTATACTGCTTAGAAGTGTGCATTTTGTAGAATATCTAGCAGTCTCTGACACAGTCATCTGGCACCAGAATTCACACAGAATCATTTTTTACTCAAAATTCATTAAAATTGATAAATATTTATTTACTCCCTTATTAGGTGTCAAGTAATATTTTAGTTAGCCATAAAAATAATAAATTCCCTGTAATCAGAGCTCCTATTCTACTGTATTATTCTACTTCAAAATTTTCAGTAATTTATTCACGATTACTGTGAGTTCCTAGAATTTGTAGAAATTGAGTACGTTTCTAAAAATGTACTTCTGGATATTGTTTTTTAAATGATGTTTTATATTTTTCTTTTAACTCTCCTACACCTCTGAACAGGCCCCTTTTCTTTCCTTTTTCTTTAATATACTTTTTTCCTATTTTTTAATATTTAGATTACATAAATGTTACATAACAAATATAGGGGATTCCCATATACCCCACTCCCTACACCTCCCACACTTTCCCACATTAGCAACATCCTTCATTAGTGTGGTACATTTGTTACAATTGATGATCACATATTGAAGCAGTGCCACTAAGTGTGAATTTTAATTCACATTATAGTTTAATCTCTCTCCTGTCAATTTTGTAAGTTATGACAAGATATATAATGGTGGCCACCAGAGATTCTGAGGAGAGGGAAAGGGAGAAGTAATTTTAATAAGGGGGCATTTTTGGAATATTGGAATTGAATGACGTTGCAATGAGATACTGGCCCTTTTCATTCTTATTTACATGAAACATGAAGGATACAAAAGACTCTGGAGAATATTATGCCCATGCCTAAATTTTAACTATAGTGCTACAAGGGTGTGTTTTTGTTTTTTTTCTTTTACTAGTTTTCTTATGAAAAAAAGTTGTTTTTTTAATCCAAGGCTAAGTCCATTCCTTGCCTCTCTGGATGAGTTCTTATGTTGCTGTTGTGGGGATCTGCACGTCAGTGTTGAGTAGTGTCAGCATTAGATTGTTATGGAACATGAAAGTGTGGGTCTGTACTTGAAAACTCCATGAGTGTTCTCTGCCAAGCTCTGCTTCTCAGTTTAGCATGAAGTGTGGAAAACTGAACAACCATAATTTGCCTTCTTGACTTCAAGATATATTATATGATGAAGTGAGCAAAAAGATGTTAAAGGAAAAATGAGCAAAGGATATAAT
>JAQZBX010092999.1:0-12199 GCA_029593785.1 Cabassous unicinctus
TAAAAAAACATACCTAAAATTGTAAATTTACTATCTGAGACCACATTTATTTCCCCTGATAAAGTGCCTCCCCAGTGCTGACCCCCATACGCTCTTTAAAGATGTGAAGCTCAACCACAAATAAGATTTCATTTTGCTGCATGAATCACCAGTATGTCTATTGCCATATTCTTTTATATTTTTCCATTTGAAAACAACAGAATTTACATACATTAAAATCCAACTTACTAGTGCTCCATTTATTGGAGTTTCGACAATATGCATATGGTATGTACCAACTGCTACAAACAAGATACAGAACAGATATCTCACTCCAAAAGGTACTTCTGAGACTTTCTGAATTCAGCCACTTCCTCACTCTCTGATACTTTGGGTGGATTCTTCTGCTCTCTGATGTGATAGCATTGACAAGAAAAGAATATCACATAAATGAAGTCATACAGAAAGTAGATCGTAGAGACAGAATCCTTAAATACTAGCATAATGAAATTGAGGTTATCCCTAAAAATATTTCATATGTTGTTTAGAGCTATAATGAGGTTTCTTCAGCAACCTTTCTTTCATGCACCTACACATACAAAGCCTGACAGTGTTGCCTACTTCCAAAAAAATTGATCTTTCTCTTGTTAAAGTGGATAGGGGCATGTAAAGTTATCTAAACTACAACTTAACAATTATTTTGCAATTTTTGTGAATCAAAGCCAATGGATAACTGTCAGAGAGGAGTATAGAGATCAATGAAAGTCACAGTGTGGGGATGACATGTTTAGTATTAAATTGAGAACCGTTCTATCATTGGACTTATTTTGCCTGCCTAGATATATTAAATGCAGCTCAATGAAGAAGCTGTGCATTGATTTGTATTAAGTACTGTACCTATACACATGATGAATATGATAATATCTCTTCTATTCTAGATCATATTCAGAGGGATATTTATGTCTATGGCAGTGCCTCTCCACATCCCTTTCCTAACTGTCTTAGGCATAACCACCTTTGTGGGAACTGTGGTTGGCTGTTTATAACAAACCCAGCTGATATAACAGAATCTCTCACTAGAGTTAACCAACAGCATAAAAGAAACTAGCTGTGCCTTAGAAGCCCTTAGAAAACAAATAGAATCTCTTCTCACTGTGGTGCTCCAACATTGGAGAATTCTAAACATGCTAACAGTGGCACAGGGAGGAATTAGCCTATTCTATGAGGAAGAATGCTGTTTCTATGTAAATTGCTCTGCAACAGTTCTAGACAGCATTTTAAACATACAAGATCAAGCCCATCAACTTGGGGATGATGTAGCCTCTGTATGTCCTGGCCTCTCTCATTCTCATGTTCTAATATGTCATGGTTGGCCCCCTTTTTGTGGTCACTTACCACCATCTTCTTTATCCTTTAAAGTAGGAAAATGAACCTTCAAAATTCTCACTAAGTATTTTTTCCAGAATCAACACCTTCTAGAATAAGGTATTAGTCACATGGGGATTTGATCCAGTTCCAAAAATGGTGCTGGGCCTTCTTCATTCAACCTCAATAGACTAGCCAGAAAGTTTGACACTCCATCAGGCAGGGAATACTGTCCCTCAACAATAGGAAACAGTTACAGAATAATGACCATCACCCTTCAGCTTCCCCTTAAGAATAAGGGTGTAAACTCTCTGAGGGGGGAGTTGACGCAGGTTAGTATAAGGAATAAGGTAATGCACCTGATAAGAATAAAGTAATTGTGGTTGGGACCCTGCTGGTCAGAATATAGCCATGAGATCCCACACAGACACCCCCTGAGGGCAGCTGCATGAGAACAAAGCTGTAACTGTTGGAGATGAAAAGCCCACCAAGACCCAAGTTATGAGGTCCCATTTGAAACTCTTTGGCTTAAAGGAAGCCACTGATACCTGCAGACAGAAAGGTCTTCCTATTTGTTCCCTGAATGTTGACAGGTGAAGGTAAAAAAGCAACCAATCAGTACAGCAAATAGCTGAGTTCCCTCCTTAATATAGTGAAGGGGAAAAGGAATGCCTTAAAAAGCCTACCCTGAGACTCCACACGTGTGTCTCACCCTAATGCATGCCCACACTCATGTCTTGGGTGTATACTGTCTCTTTTCTTGTTTCTTAATAAACTCTTGTTACTGGCAAAAAAATTTTAAAAATTATGCCTGTGAGCTGAAATAGATTCTAAAATGTCTTCCATCTTCTGGCTTAGGTTAAATGAGAGAGTTACCCCTGTGTTAGGAAATCATGAAAAGTGTAGCATTGAAATAGGTGTCTGAGTGGTGCAGTGGTCCTTCTTGGACATATTTGTTTGTTGGGGTCCATGGGTCAGTTGTTAATTGGTAGTTATGTTTATAGTCTGGAGTAAGGAGAAAGTTTTGTTGAGAGCCTTTTGGCAATCCTCAGCAAGTAGTTGTTGAGTGATGATGTGGTAGTGTTTCAGATTCCTCCTTTCCACTTTTAGAAAACTGTCAGAGAGGCAGAGGCAGATGGGTATTAATTTTGCAACCTTAATCTCTTCTCCTTTCTAATTTTCCTTACTGAGGGCTAAGGGGCAGGATCATGTTCTGAGAAGCACGCTTGCCTTGGAAGGCAAACAAGCACCTGACATTAGGGATTAGGAATCTGTCTGCAGACTTAGTTGGGAGCAACATACTTTGCAAAGCACAACAAGGTTGTGTTAAAGCTCCAGGAACACATAATCGAGAGGCTGGGGATGCAGGTCCAACACCTCCACAGAATGCTAAACAGTAACAGAGAAAATCCAGCCATAGAAAGGCTGAGGGGCTGCAGTACCTCATCCTCCTCTCATTGACCACCCCAACTCTGCTATGGCAGACACAATGTAGGGTTAACCTGGACAGTATTGCTGAGGCTCCTAACCCCAGTTGTGGAGCAGGTGTACCACCTGGTCAAAGGTGTAAGCATCTGATCTCAGATGATATGCCAGTGTCCCTGTGAATCTTTTTGGCCACATCTCATGTTTGTCCCTGATAAAGTCTTCCCTGTCCTGCTCCCTCTTTTCCAAAGGTCACTTTGAAGCAAGTGTTATAAAAAGTATAGCAGTTTTACTGTGCACTTGGATGTTTTATGACTACTTCTCTCCTGCTCTCCTCAGTGGTCCTGTGTGTTTTTGTTTTTAACATTTAGTCTGTGTGTGTGTATGTGTGCCTGTGATTGTAGGTGCTCCTTATGTATATATTATTTCCTTTAAGAAATGTTGGCTCATCAGACAACAATCCAATGAAATTGGCAGATAACAAAACTCTCTGTAAACCTAGGACATTACTTAAGATCACTAAAACCTTTGGCTTTTCTTTTAATAGCCTAAGCTGCGTTTCAAGCCAAAAAGAGTGGCAATTAGGAAACTTTTTCATGAGTTAAACGAGATGAAATTTTAAAAGTTGGACAATATTTTAAGTTCAATATTCATAATAGAGTTTGATATCTTTTAGAGGGTTTGAGATTCATTTCACATACATGTCATTCCAACTTAATATTAATTAGAATGTTTAAGAAGTTAAAGATGCTGAGACTATGATGATATATGGCAAAAATAAAACCAATATACTTTATAGACAATAGTTGACAGTAATATTTCTATAGCAAAGACAAACAAGTTACTCTACACTTCTAAGGGTAAAAAAGAATATGGATTTAGCTTTATGAGATATGAATATCATCCAGCATTTTTTTAATCTTTATTTTCTTCATTAACAAGGAGACCTTGGTCATGTAATTTAACCAATCTGTGCTCATTTATTTATCTTTCTGAACATGGGAGAAAAATTGAGTTTGTTTTTAGGATTAAATTAAATAAATGTACCTGGACATAATTATTTAAATTAATTCTTCCATAATTTGTTAAGCTATGCTTTGTCTGTTATTTTATTTTTTGAAGTTGAAATAAAGTTTACTAATTAATAAAAATAGAAGTTATATCTAGATTTATGTCTTCTAGCACAAAATCAAATTCATTAACATTCATCATGTAATCAGGTTTTTAAAAATCATGGCTTTCGGTATTTTACCATTGTTGTCAATCAGACTTCACCATCAAACCTTGGAAAGAAACCAGAGATCTAATTTCATGGTGAAAATTTCTGAGGGATTTTTATTTTGTAGGAAAATAAATACAAGCTGGGAACACACATATGCTATTAAAAATTTAAAAACAGCTTAGTATTTGGTTAAAGGAAAAAATGAATTTATCATATCACCTATTATTTCCACACTTAGATATCTTTCCTATAGAAATGAATATATATCTTTATTCGAAGAGATGTATTTCAATGTCCATAAAAACTTATTCACAGTTGCTAAAAAGTGGAAACTCAAATGTTGATCAATTGATGAATGTATAAACAAATTGCAGTATAACCATTTAAAATGATACAGTTTGCAATAAACAGGAACAAAGTACTGCTATAGCTTTAACGTGAATATGAACCTAAAATGTGAGTGAATAAAGATATATTAGAAGACATAGTATATGAATCCATGAATGCAAACTGTCCAAAAGCAAATAATAGAGATGAAAAGTAGATTACCTGTTTATGATTGGAAGCAGGAAAGGAAAATGACCATAAATGCACACAAGGTAAGTTTCTCTTCAGAGTACTGGAAATGTTCTAAAATTAAATAGGTATGCAAATTCTACTTAAAATTGAACCAAGAATGAGGATTGGGTAAAACCAGGACAAAAATTATATTCACTGACATTTTTAAGAGTGTTTTGTAAATTTTATTACCTCTTTCCTAAATATTGAATCTAATTCTGAAATATTAACTGTCATAATTTAATTATAAAATTTAACTAAATACGTATTTGAAGTTATAATTACATTTTTGCATATAAAAACACAGTGATTGTGTAGGGTATGATAAACATAAACAGAATTGCTACAGAACTTCAATAAACCCTTTTTCCTGATAAAAAAAAAACTTTGATTAATCATTCACGGCCATCTTTATGATAGCACACTGAGGGGGCTAAAGAATTAAGACAAATATTTAGGACATATAAATGTGCTTCTTTTAATAAATAATCTTTTATTGGAACACAACCATACCCATTCATTTAAATATCTATAGGTGCATTAATTTCACTGGAAAACAAATAAGACCCAATATCCTTTAAGTCATTTAATCAGGCATATATAGAAAGGTAGAAGATACTCTGAACAGAATGTACAAAATATGCAAACATTTTACAGATATTGCTGAGTAATAACTTTGCAAATAGAATGTTGTAATTTGATACTGATTGTAACCATTACTTTAATTGTTATGATTTCAGAAATAGATTGTGAAATTAATGTTTATTTTTTGATAACAGTTTTATAAGGCCTTTATAGGCTTAAGTAAATGATTGAAGTAAACAACTCTGCGGCTTTTATGCTGCCATCATAAAATTATTCATCTAAAATGTAGCATTAAGATAAGAGTTACTAGGAAGATGGTGGAGTATGGAGCTCCAGGATTCAGTGCTTCCCCCAGAACAACTAAAAAACTAGCAAGAACTGTCTGAAACAACTGTTATAAATATTTTGAAACTCCAGACACCAGAAGGAAAAAACTGTACAGAATCAAGAAAAGCTGATCAATTATGGTCAATAACAGTAAATTGCTCTCTCTACACAGTGGCTACTAGTGCCCATTCCCTACTCTCACAATAGGCCACCATGAGGTCCAGTCCCTGGCCAGCTTGCTGGTGACAGAAGCAAACTAAAAATCATCTTCCTCTAGACCAGTGGGGGGCACATGCAATCAGTAGTAATGGCATTTGAGTAGCAAATTCAGATCACTGGGGTCCCAGCTCTGAGGGCAACCATTGTTTCAGCCTGCTCTGGACAAAGGCCATGGTGGAGGAAACTTAAAGGCACAATGCTTCCTCAGGGCTGTGGGGCACAGTTAGTTGAAGGACTCCATTTGCTGGTAAGGGTAAGAAATCTCAGTACTGGGGAGCCATGAAAGAAGCTCTTCTTCTTAACCCCACCCCTAGGGCACCTTGGAGCCAATTTGTACCCACTCTTGGGTCCCTGACCCTGAATATGCTAGAAAAGACTGACTTGGGAAAGTCCTCTCTGGCATGCTACTCCCTCCAGAATTTCCCCTCCATGCAAAAGCAGTTTGAAACAATAAAAAGAGTTTAAAAATTATAGAATCAGAGAGTGTGGGGCAAAGTCTTCTCAGATTTAAACACCTGAAAGAGGAAGGCCTGTCTCATAGGAAACAGAGGAGATTAAAAAAACTCCTGTAAACAGAGGGACTCCAAAATAACTAAGAAGCAAAAGCCCAGTACACAACAAAGACCAGAAAGGCAAGAAAAGGAAAATTATTTACACAGCATTTACCTTGAGCATACCTTCCTGAGATGAGGACAGAATCTGAAGGTTCTTATGTTCATCACATATTTCTTCATTTAACTGTATCCCTCTATTATGTTGTAGATTCTATAAATTTAAGGTATGGTATGATCGTCCTTATTTTGCTACCCCAAGTGAGTAGAGATATAAATGTTCTAAAGATTTGCCTTTTTAAGTATCCATATTTCACTAAATGTGGGGTATATTTTTTACAGTTTGAAATTTAGGGATGTGCTTTTATGAGGATTATGGTTTGAATGAATGAATGATTGCAGTGATACATTTGATGTCCATAAATTAAAGTAATTGAGCCACCATATACAGTGAATACCTTAATGGAGTCATCTCTTTGTTAGAGCACCCTGAGAAGAAGAAAAGGGACAGAATTCCAAGCCTCCATTCCTTCATATGCTGCAGTGCAGGGAAGCTTAATGACAAATGATAAAATGGTTTATGAGTATGGATCACCAATATGGCTGCTGCCCTATTCTGTTTTTATTTTTCTTTTATAATAATATAATTTTAATAAAATACAATTAATCATTTTATTGTAAGCACAGTCCTAGGTATTTTGACAACTGAATAGTGTTTGCTGACAGTACCAAATAAGATATAAAACTCTCCAAAAAGCACCTACCTGTCTCTTTAAAGTCAACTAGTTCTCAACCCCAGCCCCTTGCCCTGCCTAATCTCATCTCTGACATCATAGTATTATCAAAGCAAGAATGTCATATTATAGAATCATATAAAAATACCTTTATAGATTCATTTCTTACACTAGTAATACAATTAAAGTAATCCGTATAAAAATGCCATAATTGCATTAGAGCTAAAATGCTGCATCTTCAGCAGTGTTTCTCTCCATATACAGTTCTATGTTGTTTACTCTGAGAAAGTGAACTTTTTCTTTCATTGGAGTGGGACTTGTAAAGGGAAAGAAAATACCACTTGAAAAATACTATGCACCTTTTATGAACCAAGAGTGTACATTGTGAGAGAGAAGATAGAAAGCAAAGAAAGTTAAAGAAGGGGATGATATGCTTTTCATGGTATCAAGTTGATTGCCCCTTCATCACTGGATTAACTTTCCCTGAGTTATGAAGATGATCTTGCCAGTCTTCCATGATGGAGTGGGAGGGTGAGTCAGTCCAGCAGAGGTAACAGATGAGAAAAGTAGGGCAGTAGGAGAATATGTGGTAGATTTGGAAATACATAGGAATACTGTGTCATTACACAAAAGGCTGTTCATTAGCCTCAATTTCCTAATCTTTCCATAAGGGCATTAGAATGATTTTTTAAACCCTTTTTGTACTGTTATTTTGTATTCTATGTCAAATATTACTGATTTTTTAATCATCACAAGGTATAGACTGGAATAGACAGTACTGTGACTTGAAACAGAAAGACAAATACCTGAATGTGTTTAATTAATAAATATTTTCTTGACCAATTAGGCAATTAGACGTAATTGACAATGAATGTATAAAACAAATTAGATTTTCCCCCCTTTATGTACTTTATGGTCAAATTTAAAATAAAGAAGAAAGGAGCTGAATTTTAAGCTGGTAATTTTTCACTATTGTGCCCCTGAACCCAAACCTCTCAGCTCCTCTCACAGAGCAGTTCTGGCTCCTGAAACTCTCACCATTACTGTTTCTCCTAATCCTCTCATGAGCCATCTGAATAACTGTCCACTCAGGCCCTTTACTTATCATTTAATATTAGTAATATTCTTAGTTTTTCTCTATTCAATTTAGTCAAGCATGTATGTGTTGGTACCTATGATGTCTCAGGCTGTGAGCCAATTTCAGTTGTAATATGTTGACTCAGACAGAAATACGCAAACCACCTACATTGGCTCAAGAAGAAAGAGAAGATATCAACAAACCAAATGGGACAAATCAAAGGGATTGAATCCATTTTTTAGTTTGGGAAAATCTTCCAATGCAAGAAGATTTGCATTGCCTTTTATTATGGGACTTTATTAGGGTAAGAGCTTACAGTTCCAAGGCTGTGAAAATGTCCAAATCAAGGCATCCTCAGAGATACTATCTTAGCAACAGTTGGATGCTTATCATCCTGGTGTCCTGCCATCTGTCAAGGCAAAATAGTGGCTTTCTCCTCCAGATTTACTTTCTCACAGAGCTCAACTGTGGTGCTCAGGCAACTGGCTTGGCTCTCCCTTCTCTCTTACAGGCCTTGTTGTTTCAGCTTTCTCTACTGTGCTGATTTCAGCCTCTGGCCTCTCACTCAATCTCTCAGATTTCTGTCTTCTGTGTCTAAGGGGAATCCAGAAGTCCTGTCTAACATGGCAGTGTAAAAGTCCAGCTTTTCCTCTCCTCTTTCCTCTATTTTTATAGGGCTCAAGGAAAGGATTAAATCCAACCTTGAGTCCCACAGTATAATCAGAATCCTGTAGCTGAAGTGATCTAATGAAAATGTTCTTTAACTGAATCTAACAAAAATGTCCCCATAAATCAGTTTACATGCATAGGAATGGGTTTGCTTAAGAACTTCATTTTCTGGTGTCCCACACAAGATTCAAACCAGCAGAATCAGTAGTCATAAACCTCCCAATGAAGAAACCCCCAAACCAGATCTCTTCAGAGGTGAATTCTACCAAATGTTCCAGAAAGATGTAACTCTTATTTTGCTCAAACTATTCAAAAAATTGAAGAGGATTTAAGAATGCCTAATGCATTCCATGAGGCCAACATCACCTTAATTTCAAAGTGAGATAAAGATAACAATTGGAAAGAAAAATGTAGACCAATAAGTCTTATGGATATTGACACACATATCTTATACAAAATACTAAAAACTGAATCTAACAACATATTAACAGAATTATACACACTGATCAAATGGTATTTATCCATAGAATCTAAGGTTGGTTCAACATAATAAAATCAAATAATGTAATGCACTACATTAACACAATGAATGTGATGATCATATGATCATCACAAATGATGCAGAAAAGACATTTGACAAAATCCAGCACCATTTCTTTCTAAAAAGCAGTCAGAATATAAGCAAACTTCCTCAAAATGATAAAGGCCATATATGAAAAGCCCACAGCAAATGTCCTCTTTAATGGTAAATGACTGAGAGTTATCCCTCTAAGATCATGAACAAGACAAGGATGCCCACTCACACCATTGTTTTCAACATTATACTGGAAGTCCTTGCCAGAGCTCTTAGGGAAGAAAAAGAAATAAAAGTCATCCAAATTGGATAGGAGAATAAAACATTCCCTAAGTACAGATATGATGCAATATATAGAAAATCCTGAAACATCCACAACAGAGGTCTTAGAGTTAATAAATGAATTCAGCAAAGTGGCAAGGAACAAGACCAACATCCAAATATCACTAGCATTTCTATATACAATCTATGAAGAATCAGAAGAAGAAATCAAGAAAAATATCCAGACACCATACCAGCTAAAAAAGGAAATACCTAGGAATAAATCTAATTAATGATATAAAAGACTTGTACACAGAAAACTAAAAAACATTGCTAAAAGAAATCAAAGACCTTAAAAAATACAAGTACATGCCTTTATCATAGATTGGAACAGTAAAGTGCATTAAGACATCAAACTTACCCAAAAATTTTTGATAGATTCAAGACAATTCCAGTCAAAGTTCAAACAATTTTCTTTGAAGAAATGGAATGCCAATCCTCAAGTTTTACATGGAATGATAAGGAATCCTGAATAGCAAAAACCATCTTGAAATAGAAGAATGAATTTTGGGGACTCACACTTCCCAATCTTAAATCTGATTACAAAGTCACAGTAACCAAAAGAGTCTGATACAGGCACAAAGACAGACATATAGACCAATGAATCAAATTGAAAGCTCCAAAATAAACCCTCACATTTATGGCCTACTTATTTTTGACAAAGGGCAAAGACCTCTCAAAAGAGAAAGAATAATTACCTTTAACAAATGGCACTGGGAAAACTTGATATTCATTTTAAGAAAAAAATTTTGAAGACCACTACCTCATATCTTACACAAAGATCAACTCAAAATGGGTCAAAGGCCTAAATATAAGAGAACTATCAAATTCCTAGAAGAATATGTAGGGAACCATATTTACCACTTTTTGATAGACAATGATTTCTTAGACTTTCCACCCAAATCACAAGCAACAAAAGAAAAAATAGTACAGTGGGACATCATCAAAATTAACAACTTTTGAGCATCAAAGGAATTTATCATGAAAGTAAAATGGCAACCCATACAATGGGAAGCAATATTTGGTAAGCTAATATCCAATAAGTGTGCAATATCCAGAATTTATAAAGAAATCCTGTAATTCAACTACAAAAAAAGATGAACAAATAAATTTATAAATGGGCAAAAGTCTTGAATAGCTATATTGCCAAAGAGGATATACAAATGGCTACAATGCACATGAAATGATGCTCAAAATCATTAGTTATCAGGAAATGCAAATCAAAACCACAATGTTATCATTTCACATTCACTAGAATGGCTACTATTAATAATACGGAAAATTACAAATGTTGTGGATGATGCAGAGAAATAAGAACACTCATTCATTGCTCTTGAATGTAAAATGGTGAAGCCACTATGGAACAGTTTGATAGGTCCTCAGAAAGTGAAATACAGAACTACCATATCACTTGACAATCCCTCTACTAGGTATATACTCCCAAAATTGAAAGTAGGTGTGGCAGTTTTATATTATTTATGAATTCCAAAAAGAGATATTGATTGATTATGTTTTATATTGGTCTTTTCCTCTGGGCATGATACCCTTTGACATTTAAATACAAAGGCTTTACATTTACTTGATTATGTTAAGATTAGAACTTTCATTCAACCACATCATTAGGGCATGCAAAGTTGAGCCCCACCCACTTGTTGGGCTATATAAATGGACCCTTAATAAGGAGAACACAGAAGAAGATACAAGGGAGAAAGAGAAACTCCAAAGATATGGAAGACGATCCTGCAGCCCAGGAAGAGAGAGATGAGCCATATCACCTGATAGTTTGTAGCTGAAGAGAAAAAAACAGCTGAGCCCTATGGCAACCTACAGTTGAGATCAGAAGGAGCTGGGCCCATGGTCCCTTAGGATGAAAGAGGAAGGCTGAACCCTCACAGACATCACCCACCATCTTGCTTCATCACTCTGCAACAGACTTTGGGTGAAGAAGAACATCTTGTGGTAGCTGCAGTTGGACTCTTTAGGGCCTTGTAACTGTAAGCTTTTACCTCAAATACATACCCTTTATGAAAGCCAACAGATTTCTGGTACTTTGCATCAGCAACCCTTTGGCTGACTGATGCAGTAGGATTTCAAAAAGATATTTGCACATCAGTGTTCATAGCAGTATTAGTCACAACTGCCAAAAGATGGAAGCACAACAAGTGTCCAACAACCAATGAATCAATAAATAAAATGTGGTATATACATACAACAAAATATTATTGTGGCATAAAAAAGAGTGAAGTCCTGATATATGTGACAGTATGGATGCAACTTGAAGACATCATCTGGAAGCCAGACAGAAAAGGACAAATATTATATGATCTCACTGATTTGAAATAATTAGAATAAGCAAACTCATTGAGTCAGAATCTAAAATATAGGTTACTAGGGGATGGGTGGGAATAGGGAATGGGAAGTTAAGTCTTAAAATATACAGGCTTCAAAATTGGAATGATGGAAATATTTTGGTAATAGATGGCAGACATGATAGCACAACATTGTGAATGTAATTTAACAGCACTGAGATATATATCTGAATGTGATAAAAGAGGAAATGTTAGATTGTACATATGGTAGAATAATTTTTTT
>JAQZBX010093000.1:0-12203 GCA_029593785.1 Cabassous unicinctus
CTTCATTTACCTTTATGTAATTGATTTTACTTACAATTAATGTGAAAACACTGCTTTTGGCTAGCCTTCTTTGAAAGGAGTATGTTCTTCTGTTTTGAAAAATTAGCAAGAAATGTGCTTCACTAATGCCAGTGTGCTTCAACTGAGTTACAATAAATGTTAAAACAATGATTTAAGCTAGCACTCTGTGACTTGCAGTCAATGTGAAAACACTCCTTTTACAAGGTGTTCTATGAAAAGAATATGTTTTTCAGTTTTGAAAGCTAATCATGGTATGTGCTTCATTCAGCTCTAGGCAATTATTTTGACTTACAATCAATGTGAAAACACTGATTTTAGCTAGCACTTGGTGAATAGAGTATGTTCTTCACTTTTGAAAACAAAGCAGGATATGTGTTTCATTCCCCATTATGTACTTCAATTGATTTGCAATCAATTTGACAACACTTATTTACCGAGAACTCTGTGAAGAGTATGCTTTCAGTTTTGAAACAAGTCATAATAAGTACTTCATTGACCTCTATGTGCTTGATTTGATTTACAATCAGTGGGAAAACACTGCCGTAGCTAGCACTCTGTAAAATGATTCTGTTCTTCAGCCTTGAAAACTAAGCAGGATATGTGCTTCCTTCACTTGTATATACTTCAATTGACTTACAATCAGTGTGAAAACACTGCTTTTAGCTAGTGTTTTGTGATGAATATATTCTTCATTGTGAAAACTAAGCAGGAAATGTGCTTTATTCTTCTCTATATACATGAATTTACCCTTATCAAAGTAAAAACACTGCTTTTAACCAGCACTGTGTAAAAAGAGTATGTTCTTCAGTTTTGAAAACTAAGCATGACATATGCTTCATTCACCTCTATATAATACATTTTACTTATAATCAATGTGTAAACACAGTTTTTGTTATCGACTGTGAAAAGCATATGTACATTTGTTATGAAAACTAAGCATGTTATGAGCTTCATTCACTTTTATGCAATTGATTTGATTTACAATCAGTTTGAAAACACTGCTTTTAGCTAGTGTTCTGTGAAAAAAGTATGTTCTCTAGTTTTGAAAACTAAGCAGGATATGTGCTTCATTCCATTCTATGTACTTGATTTGCTGATTTTAAAATCATTATGAAATATTACTTTTAGCTAGCACTCTATGAATTGAGTAGGTTTTTCAGTTCTGAAAACTGAGAATGATATGTGCTTCCTTCATTTCTTTATGCTTGATTTGACTTACAATCAATGTGAAATCAATGCCTTTAACTACTTCTGTAGGAAAATGCATGTACTTTAGTTCTGATAACTAAGCATGATATGTGCTTCATTCCATTTTACATATTTTATTTAACCTGTAATCAATGTGAAAACACAGCTTTTAGTTAGCATTGTGAAAAAAGAGTACATAATTCAGTTTTCAAAGCTAAGCAGAATATGTGCTTCATTTATTTCTTTTTTTAAATTTATTTGTTTAGTTTTTAAAAAGATATTTAGATCACATAAATATTACAAAAAAAAAACATACGGATTTCCGTATGCCCCACTCCCCATACTTCCCACATCCTCCCACATAAACATCCTTCATTAGTGTGGCATATTCAGTGTAATTGATAATTGTATCCTGGGGCTTTGCCATTAAGCATGGACCATAGTTCATATAGTAGTCTTCACACTCTCTGACAAAGTTCTGCATGATATGTTGTGATAAAAAAATATGGCCTATATGTGTTATAGCAACATCAGTCAGGATGATCCCCAAGTCCCAAAAAGGATCCCATATTACAACTGTTTTTCCCTCTCTCTGACCTCAGAGCCTCCAGTGGACACTGGCTCCACATCAATGTTGTAATTTCTTCCATTGCTAGAATCAAAATATATCTATAGTAGGATAACTGTAAGTCTACTCTAGGCCATAGCTTTGCCCCCACCCCTGAGGATTCTGGGATGGTGATGTCTACTCCAACTCCAATTGAGAGGAGGGTTACATCCCATGGGGAAGATGCATGGGGATATCCTGCCTGCAACTGCAAACTCTATTCCCTGGAATGGCCATTGTCCATCATTATCACGCCACCAGTTGTCCTGGATGAGTCCAATGAGCTGTAGAATAGGTGTTGCAACACTGCTGAGTTTCTGGGCCAAGCTGGCACATGGACAGCCCAAAAACTCGAATCTCTGAATGTACACCTACAAACTCCAGTACCAAGTATAGGTTTAAATAGAAGGGAGAGATGAGCCATGTGCAGGGAAGATGTAATTGAGTCCAACTCTGTCACTCTCAGGAGCACACACTCCAAAGTAAGGCCCACTGGCAAGGTAACAAACTCTGGGGCTATCCACCCTGACCATAGGACCTGGGTGTCTCCACAGCCTTCAGGTGCCCCACTCTTTTTGGTAGTATCCACTTAGAAGTCTTTGAGATCCTGCTGAGATGTGTGTAAGTGTTACCTCTGGGTTGTCCTCCCAACTCACTTTAAAGTCTCTTAGCCATATAAACTCATTTGTCTTTACATTTTCCTCCTTTTATTTGAGGACTTTTTCCAGTTACATTGCCAGTTGGTGTTTCATAGCAATCTCTCTTTGCTAGGAGGCTTATCCCTGGGAGCCAAGTCACATGCTGGGGAATAGGTAATGCATTCATATGTTGAGTTTGGTTTAGAGAGAGACCACATTTAAGCAAGAAGGAGGCTCTCAGGAGGCAACAATTAGGCACCCCATACCAAGAGGCTAATTTTCAATATCAAGAGCACAGGATTTTATTTCAATATCAAGAGCCTAGTCATCAATGTCAATGGTCCATCAGTGGATCATTGTCCTTCATCATTCACTGCCCCTACACTTGGGGGACTGCTGCTGCTCCCTTAGAGAATTTGGCAGAGATATCCAGAATGGTAATTCAGTGCTCTCTCGGTTATTGTGTGAGTCTCCACTCACTGTGACAATGCCCTGTGAACATTTAAATATTTTTACATGCTTTATATGTATGCTCAAGTGAATTCCCTCCATTGCACACCCCATCACTGACACCCAACACCACCAATCCTCCCATGCCTCAGTTGTAATCATTCTGTGATCCAAAGCTTCTTCAAAAATGAAACAATTACAATAGCATAATATAATTTATAGGTAAATGAAACAATAATGATAAGTTTAAATATAAGAAATAACATACAAAAAAATTAAAAATCTAAAAATAAAATAAAATTAAACTTTTGGGGTATTTAAAAAATGAAAAATACATAAAATTTTTTTTTAACATTTTACCTTTCAAAACCACATAATCTTGCATCCTGTCTTTACCGTGTCACATTCTCATACTCATTCCCCTGCATGTCAGTATATTTCATTTTGTTTTCAACGAAGTTTTTGGTCACAGCAAAGTTGCACACAGAATACAGGACACTCTCATATATGCAACATCCTCCCCCTTTCCTTCCCCCCATATTAATACCTTTTTATATGTGGATGGTACCTTTGTTATCACTGATATACAAATAGTAAAACATAGCGACTTAACATGGACAATGTTTTACATTATGGTTTACATTTTAGACTGTACACTTTTATAAATTTCGATGATATTTACCATTTCCTGTATCCATCATTGTAAGATCATGTAGAACACTCCCACTACCCACTAATTGCTCCTTGTTCAATCTATTCTACCTCCCTCCCCCTCCGCTCAGGGCTCATGGCAATCCCTTGGCTTCACTCCTTGGATGACAAGATTCATAGATATATACAAGACTGAGGTCTTGACACACTGGTTTCTCCTCCCTTATTAGGAGCCACCCATGCTCTCGAGAGACTCCCGCCTATTTGTGAACAAATTGGTCATTCTGAGGATGGAAGTCCAACTGCTTCCTGCTCAGTATGTTACTCCCCACCCAATGATAGAACACATTTGGACAGAATGCTCAATCATAAACTCCCTAGAAACCTAATCCAGGTGCACCCTGTCCCAAATGCCACCCCATCCAACACCCTAAACCAGTAACCCTTCATTGTCATTTTACCATCAAAGCATTCCCAACTTTGTACTTTCAACCACATACCCACAAATCCCCAGTGTTTACCTGGTCCCCCACCTAACCATCTCCCCAGTACCCTGAACCTTCCAACCGTCCTTTCCCAATCTACCCACCTGTCAACCCTGCACCCCCAACCCAATAATATCACTAACCTCCTGTCATATCACTTTAATTAACAACAATACACTCTCACCTTACCATAGATTACGCCCATATGGTTGTTGGCTCACAACCTTCTTCTCCTTTTCTATTTCTTGTAAACCCATCTTCCAGACACTATCCCTCTGAGTCTGCTCAATTTGCTTAATTCATATCAGTGAGGTCATGTACTGTTCATCCTTCAATGCCTGGATTGCTTCACTCAGCATAAGGTCCTCAAGAATCATCCATGTTATGCTGTGTGTTAACACTTTATTTCTTCTTAGAGCTAAGTAATATTCCATTGTATGTATGTACATTTTGTTTATTGATTCTTCTGTTAACAGACACATGGGTTGATTCCAACTCTTGGCAATACTGAATAATGCTGCTATGAACATTGGTGTTCATATATCTGTTCGTGTCTTTGCTTTCAATTCTTCTGGCTGTACACCCAGGAGTGGAATCGTTGGATCATATGGAAGTACCATAGTTAGTTTTTTGAGGAACCACCAAACTGTCTTTCATAATGCCTGGACCATTCTACATTCCCACCAGCAGTGGATGAGTGTTCCCATTCCTCCACATCCTCTCCAACAGTTATAATCAGCTGCTTTTTAATAGGTGTAAGATGGCATATCATTGTAATTTTGATTTTCATTCCCCTTAAAGCTAGTGATGCTGAGCATCTTTACATATGCTTTTTCGCCATTTGTATTTCTTCCTTGAAGAAATGTTTTTTCAAATCAGGTGTCCATTTTAAATGGGTTGTTTGTCTTTTTATTTTCAAGGTGTAGGGTTTCTTTATGTATGCAGGATATTAGGCTCCTATCAGATATATGGTTGCCAAATATTTTCTCCCATTGAGTAGACTGCCTTTTTACTTTCATTATATACAGCCTTTGAGGTGGAAAAGTTTTTAATTTTGAAGACATCCCATTTATCTATATTTTCTTTCACTGCTCATGATTTGGGTGTGAAGTTCATGAAACCATTTCCTATTACAAGGTCCTGTACATGGCTGCCTTATATTATCGTCCAAAGTCTTTATGGTCTTGGTTCTTATATTTAGATCTTTCAACCATCTTTGAGTTGATTTTTGTAAAAGGTGTGAGATTATGTTCCTTTCTCATTCTTTTGGATATGTATATTCAGTTCTCCAAGCTCCTTTTGTTGAAGAGTCCATTCTTTCCAAGTTGAGTGGCCTTAGTGGCCTTGTTGAATATCAGATGACTGTATCTGTGAGGATCTATATCAGAACTCTCAATTCAGTTCCATTGGTCAGAGTATTTATACTTGTGCCAATACCATGCAGTTTTGGCCACCGTAGCTTTGTAGTATATTTTAAATTAAGGTAGTGTGATAAATGAAAATTTCATTTTTCTTTTTCAATATGACTTCGGTGATTCAGGGCCTCTTACCCCTCCAAATACATTTTGTAGTTAGTTTTTATACTTCATTAAAAAATGCTGTGTTGATTTTTATTGAGATTGCATTAAATCTGTAGATTAGTTTCAGTAAGATAGACATCTTAGTGATGTTTAGTCTTCCTGTACTTGAACAGGGAATATTCTTCCATTTATTTAGTCTTCTTTGACTTCCTTTAACAGTGTTGTGTAGTTTTCTGTATATATTTACATCTTTAGCTAAATATATTCCTAGGTATTTGATTCTTGTAGTTATTATTGTAAATGGTATTTTTTAATGGATTTCCTCCTCAGATTGTTCATTATTGGTGTACAGAAATGTTACTGAATTTTGAGCATTGATCTTATAGCCTGTGACTTTACTGAACACATTTGTAAGTTCTAGAAGCTTTCTTGTAGATTTCTCAGGGCTTTCTATATATAGGATCATATCACACGCAAACAGTGAAATTTTTACTACTTTCTTTCCTATTTGGATGCCTTTTATATCTTTTTCTTGCCTCAGTGCTCGTACAAATACTTCTAACCCAATGTTAAATAGGAGAGGTGATAGTGGGCATCCGTGCCTTCCTCCCAATCTTAGAGGGGAAGATTTTAGGATTTCACCATTGAAGATGATGTTTTCTGTGTGTTTTTCATGTATACCATTTATGGTCGTTAGAAAGTTTCCTTCTGTTCCTATATTTTGCAGTGTTTTTATGAGGAAAGACTGCAGTAATTGTTGAATGCTTTTTCTGCATCTATAGAGATGACCATGTGATTTTTTTTCTTTCAATCTGTTCATGTGGTGTATTACAGTGATTGATTTTCTCATGTTGAACCGTCCTTGTATCCCTGGGATAAAACCCAATTGATCATGGTGTATAATTCATTTGGAATGTTGTTTAATATGATTAGCAAGATATTTTTGAGGATTTTATCATCTGGGTTCGTTAGAGAGATTGTTCTGTAATTTTCCTTTCTTGTGGCATCTTTGTTTGGCTTTGGTATTAGGGTAATGTTGACATCATAGAATGAGTTAGGCAATGTTCCTTCTACTTCTATTTTTTGGAAGAGCTGAAGCAGAATTGGTGTTAGTTCTTTCTGAAGTGTTTGGTAGAATTCACCTGTGCAGCCATCCCGTCCTGGGCTCTTCTTAGTTGGGAGATATTTGATGACTGAGTCTGTCTCCTTACTTGTAATTGGACTGTTGAGTTGATCAATTTCTTCTTTCACCAATGTAGGCTGCTTGTAAGTTTCTAGGAACTAGTCTATTTCTTCTAAATTATCATTCTTATTGGCATATAATTTTTCAAGTACCCTCTTATCATACCCTTTATTTCCATGGGGACAGTGGTGATATCCCCTTCTTCATTTCTTATTTTGTGTATTTGCATATGCTATCTTATTTTCTTTCAAAGAACCAGCTTTTGGTTTTGTTTATTTTTTCTAGTGCTTTCTTATTTTCTATTTCATTTAGGTCTACTCCAATCTTTGTTATTTCCTTCCTTCTACTTCCTTTGGAGTTAATTTGTTGTTTTTTTCCAACTCCTCCAGGTGTGCAGATAGGTCTTCAATTTTACCTCTTCTTTTTTGATATATGCACTTATGACTATGTATTTCCCTCTCAGTACATCTTTGGCTGTGTCCCATAAGTTTTGATATGTTGTATTGTCATTTTCATTCATTTTGAGGTGGTTACTGCTGTCTTTTGAAATTTCCTCCTTGACTCACTGTTTGTCTATGATGGTGCTGTTTAACTTCCATATCTTTGTGCCTAATATGATTCTATGGCCTTTTCTGATTTCCAAGTTAATTCCTTTGTGGTCAGAGAAATTACTTTGTATAATCTCAATCTTTTTTAATTCATTGAGATTTTTTCTGTAGCCTAATATGTGGTCTATCTTGGAGTATGATCCATGTGCACTCAAGAAGAATGTATATCCCATTGTGTATGGATGTAGTGTTCTGTATATGTATATTATGTCCAGATCCTTTGCTTTGTTAACAAAATTATTTATTGATTCTTTGTTGAGATTTCTGTCTAATGGTTTTAATGGTGTATTAAAGTCCCCTACTATAATTGTAGTGGCATCTATTTCTGCACTTAGTTTTTCCAATTTTTGCCTCATGTATTTGAAGGTGCCCCTGTTAGGTGCATAAATGTTTATGATTGTTATTTCTTCTTGAAAGATTACCCCTTTCACTAATATATAGTATCTATCTTTGTTTCTTACAAGTTTTGCATTCAAAATGTATTTTTTCCGGTATTAGTATAGCTATTCCCACCCTTTTTTGTTATTGTTTGCTTGTAAGATTGTTTCCCAGCCATTCACTTTCAGCATCCTTGAACCCCTGGATCTAAGGTGGTTTTCTTGTAGACAACATATAGATTGGTTATATTTTCTAGTCCATGCAACCAATATGTGTCTCTTGACTGGTGAGTTTTATCCATTGACATTCAGAGTTAGTACTCTCAAGGAATTATTTACATTAACCATATTTTCATTGGGTTTATGTATCATTTGTTGTTTTTATTTCTCTTTTTGTCTTTTTAGTTGTTCTTAACTCTCCTTCAGCTCTATTACTCCAGTTTTATCCTTTCAACTTGCAGAACTCCCTTTAATATTTTTGGAAGGTCAGGTTTCTTACTGGAATACTCTCTTAATTTCTGTTTATTTGTGAATATTTTGAACTCTCCATCATTTTTGAATGCCAGATTTGCTGGATATAAAATTCATTGCTGGAAGTTTTATTTTCTTTAAGTACCTTAGCTATGTCATAGCACTGCTTTCTTGCCTCCATGGTTTCAGAAGAGAAATCAGCACTTAAACTTTTGAGCTTCCCTTGTATGTGATGGTTCTCTTTTCTCTTGTTTCTTTCAGTATTTTATCTTTCTCTTGATCATTGGACAGTTTGACAAGTATATGTCTTAGAGTAGGGCTGTTGGGATTTATACTGTTTTGGGTGCACTGTGCTTCCTGGACTTGTACATCCATCTCTTTCAATAGAGTTGGGAAGTTTCTACCATTATTTCCTCCAACACTCCTTCTGTCCCCTTTCCCTTCTCTTCTCCCTCTGGGATGCCTATAATGCATATTTTCGCATGTTTTCTGTTGTCATTCAAATCCCTAAGTCCTTGCTGGATTTTTTTTTCTATCTTTTTATGTATTTGTTCTACTATCTGTTGATTTCAGATGTACTATTTTCCACATCACTATTTCTTTACCTGCCTATTCAAATTTACTGTTATATACTTCCAGGGTGTTTTTTATTTCTTAGATTTTACCATTCATAACTATCTTATCTGTTATTTTTTAAGTATGTTTACAATTTCTTCAGTATGTTCTCCCTGTGACTTCTTAATATCCTTAATGTCTTCCTTCACTTCATTAAGTTGGTTCATGATATATGTTTGTACAGTTTTGATTACTTTTTCACTGTTATGCACCTCTTCATGGTTTTTAGTTTGTTCATTAGACTGAGCCATATCTTCCAGTTTCTTAGTGTGGTTTATAAATTTTGTTGCCCTATTATCATCTTTTTATCTTGATGGGTTTATTCAGTTGATTAGCGTTACTCTATGGTTTTATTTAATTGTTATTTTTGCGTGTGTATTAAGTTTTTCTTTGACCCTTTGTTCTTCTTATTCTATTTCATTGCTGTTGTCTATCTTCCCTTGGAGAAAAAAAAATAGGGCCAGAGAAAGTGAAAGAGGTAAGAAAAGTAAAAGAATAATAGTAATAACAGTAATTTTAGAAGAGGAACCATTGAAGATCTTGGAAAATTAATATTTAAATCATGTAAGGAGTGTAGAGTAATAGGAATAGAAAACTGGGGTACCAACAATGAAATGGGAAACCAAATCAGAAAAAATATATAGGCAATTGAAAAGCCAGTATGATGAGGACAAAGGGAAACAGAAAAGACAAAAAAAAAAAGTTCATAAAAGAAAGAAAATGGGATAGATAAGGTAGAAATAAAAACCAGAAAAATTGTGGACTAAACAAAGAGAGGTTGAATATAAGAACAACAGAAAGCAGAAGACATAATGATGAGTGAAAGGAAAAGTGATAGCCTTGGTATACAAAATTGATATACATAGAAAAGGGGAAATAAAAGAAGAGGAAACACAGTTACCTAGAATCAAGCTAACAGCGCATTGAGGAAATTATCTCTACATCCAACTCCTTCCAGATTGAAGCCCTTAAGCCCCCTACTCTTTCAGTTCCCTAAACAGCTAACTCAGGCAGGATCTTGCCCTACTCAGCTGTTTTTTATGAGAGAGATCTCCCTAAGTTCCTTATAAAGAAAAAAAAATTAAGACTAGATCAAAAGAAAGATATAGGAAGACAAAAAGAATAATAGTAATGGTATTATTAAATGGCTTGAGAGTAAACTTACAAGACTTAGGTAAGTGAAAAATTAGCACAAGTAAGAAGCACAGAGGAATAAGATTAGGAAAATGGAATTGAAGCAATGAAACTGAAACAGAATAAAGAAACAAATATGTAGAATGAATTAAAATGCTAGAATTGTGAAGAAAGGGGAAAAGAAAACAGAGAAGAGAGAAAGAAAAAAGTAAGAATGAGAAAGTATACAGAGAAAACGGGAGAGAAGGAGAAATACAAACAAGAAAAATTGGAAACCAAATAAAAAAGGTGGAATGAAAGAACAATTGATAACAGAAGGTATAAAGATGAAGGAGTAATAAGAAATTGAATAAATAGAATAGATCAGTAAACAAAAGAATAAAAGAAAGTAAAAGAAAAAAAATAATAAGCAGAGAAAGAAAGGGAGGGGATACAAAACAAGCAAGAAAGAAGACAGCAGCAACTCACTTTTTAAAGAAAGGAAACAGAAATAATAAATAAACACAGAAAAACAGCCTTCTTTCTTAGACCTCTAAGGATCTTCTCAGGCTACTGGTGTTCCTCAATCACTCACTCTGCAGCCTTCCCTCTGCTGGTTTTGCACTAGGTTTTAGTGAGTAAAGTAAGGGAAATAAAAGAAAATGAACTTAAAAAAAAAAAGAGATCCAATTAAAGGTAATACAAAGTAAATGTCTCTATGTTCCTTGTCAAAAAGTTTCCGCTGGATGCCTGATAACCTGGTGAATCTCTTCTCAAGGAATAGCCAGGAATAGAACCAGGGACCTCATGTGTGATAGTCAGGAATTCTCCCACTGAGCTATTCTCAGTCCATAGGTTAATTAGCCTTTCAGAAGTCTATCCACACCTTTTCCTTTGGGCAGCTTAGATCTCCTGCAGTCAGCTGAAGTGGTGCTGATAGCCACCTGTCTCTGACCCTCTCTGATGTAGTTAATTCCTTTCCTTACCTAGGTAGTTAATTCCTCTCCTTATCTAGGTGGCTGGGCATTACCGCCAGTCTGGGATGACCCTCCTCCCTTCTCCCAGTCAATTCATGGTCCCTTCCGATATTCAAGGCTAAACTTGCTGCAAAAAAATCATTCTCCACTCTTCCAGACCCTTCTTCCTTGCAGGGAATCTGCAGTCACATTCCTGTTTGGAGCAGGGAACTGGGTCTTCACCTAGTCTGTCTGCATTGAGGTATGTGTGCCTCTACCAGTCACTTAGGTAGGCAAACACTAATGATTCCTGGATTCCTTATCTGACAGTACACTCCTAGATGACTCAAAGCACATCCCATGGAGGTAGATGTCTGCTCTACTCTCAGTTAGATACAATTCACCGTGAGTTTTACTGTCACTTAATACCTTGGGGGTGGGGGAGGGGAGCCCTTCCCTGCATCCAGGAGGTTTAATAACTCATGATAAATTGTTTAGGCTTCTTCATGTCCTTGACCCGTGTTCTTCTAAGAGTTGGTAAGCAGTGTCCTGGTTTGCTCTGCCCCAAAGCAGGTCCCCATGGCAGTCTCTGGTTTTCTCTTTGTTGTTTTACTGAGAGCTAATATTTATGTGTTTAACCCATTGGCCATGTTGCCACAATCCCCCCTCATTCACTTCTTCGTACTTGGTTTGACTTATAATCAAGGTGAAAACATTGCTTTTAGCTATTGCTTAGTCAAGAATATGTTCTTCAGTTTTGAATACTAAGCATGATATGCGTTTCTTTCACTTCTATGTACTTGATTTAACTTACAATCAATGTGAAAACTCTGCTATTTTCTAGCATACTGTGTAAAGAATATGTTATTCAGTTTTGAAAGCTAAGCAGGATATGTGCTTCATTCACTTCTATATGCTTGATTTCACAGATTTTAAAATCTATGTGAACAACCTGGTTTTAGCTTATACTCTGAAAAGGGCAGATCTTTCAATTCTCAAAACTGAGATGATATGTGCTTCATTCATGTCTATGTAATGGGTTTGGCTTGCAATCAATGTGAAAACACTGCTTTTAGCTAATGCTCTGCGAAAAATGTACGTATTTTAATTTTAAATAATAAGCATGATATGTGCTGCATTCTCTCCTATGTACTTGATTGCACTTACAATCAATGTCAAAACACTGATTTTACTTAGCACTCTGTGAAAAGAGCATATTCTCCTGTTTTGTAAACTATGCATGATTCATCCACTTCTATGTCCTTGAATTGACTTACAACCAATGGAAAAACAGGGCTTTTAGCTTGTGCTCTGTGAAAA
>JAQZBX010093001.1:0-12203 GCA_029593785.1 Cabassous unicinctus
CTCCTGAGGTTTTCTTCTGGTATTTTATGGTTTCACTTTTTATGTTTAAACATCTGATCCACTGAGGATTTATATTGGTATAAAAAGTAAAACATAAGGCTCCACCTTCACATTTGTCCAGCATTGCACAGTAGTGCATGACCCATCTTTCTTTTTCTTCTGTCTTTACCCATCGCCTGCACCCTCCCTCCCCTATCCATAGAAAACCGTTCACTACAGATTTTATTTCTTAAACACACACTTCAGTATATAGAACTTACTCCTTCCGTCATGAATCATGTCTCACTTCTGCTATTTAGGTTTTTGGGGTTTTATAACCATATTGATCGAATCATATTTATTGAGTATTGTATTAGTCAGAGTTCTCTAGGGAAACAGAATCAACAGGAGATATCTTTAAATGGTATGAGATTTTATAAAATTCTCTCACGTGACTTTGGAGAAGAGAAGAGGGGTGGTAGGGGTAGGTAAGGAGAAGGATTAGAAATGCCTTGCAAGCTACTGGCCTCAGGGCATTCCATTGCATTTTCATCTGGTAAGATAGGATTAATCTCTTCAGGCAAGGGGTGGAAGGCAGATTCCTCAGTGCAGGGTGGAAGTTGGGCAGTGCATGCTGGAGTTTGGCTGGTACCTGCCTCAGGCCTGGGTTAGAGGCTGGGTGATACAAGGTGGACATTGTATGGTCTCTACAGGGCAGGCCATCACAGGTTTATCTGGCAAAGTCTTAGCAGAATTTAGGGTTCCAGTGCCCCCGCAGATATCATCATCATCCCATATGTCTCCATCCCAATCCTAAGTTCCACTCCTTTCCAATCAATGCCTTCACTTTAACCGCAGATACCCTGCAAGGTTGAGATTTTAGTTTCCTTTGTAACTCTACTACTTGTCTCCAGTCTGAGTCTGGTTTTCAGAGATCTCAAGCCTGTGGCTGCTTGAAACAAGATTTTCTTTCAGAGCACACATAGGAACTTTCACATCATTCACGTGGTGTTTAAGTTTCAAATTTGAAGCCTTTAGCTCATCTCTTTCTTTTGTAACTGTATCCAGAGTACCTAGGAGGAGCCAGCCAACATCATATACATTTTGACTCCACAAAACTCTTGTTAAGGTGTTGAAAACACCCTCACCCAGATCCTTGCCTCTTATAAATGTGGAAGTAGGGGAATCCAGTGATGCTATTTTGTGTATCTACATTGCCAGCTCACGCCATGGACTGTTAGTGGCCTCTTCATTATTGGAAAGGGAGTCCTTAGTACCCTTGAGTCCAATTAGAGTAGAGAGCCAATTGCAAAACTCCCAGAACCACCTCAGACATCCCATGTTTAAGATTCCGTTCCTCAAGAATCATTCCTGGTACCAAGCTGTATTAGTCAGGGTTCTCTAAGGAAACAGAATCAACAGGAGATACCTGTATGAGATTTTGTAAAATTCTCTCACTTGACTGTGGAAATGCACAAGTCCAGATTCCACAGGCAGGCTGCAAACCAGGGGCTCTGATGAAGGTCCTTGATGAGCTTCCAGGGGACATTGGCTGTCCAAAGATGAGCTGGGAAATTCTCTCTGAATGCTGAAATCACTTCCCTTTTAAGGCATTCAGCTGATTGGATAAAATGTCACTCATTGCTGATGGCAATCTCCCTGATTGATCGTAGATGTAATCAAACATGTATGTAGTAAACTCACTGATAACTAAAGTTCATAAATGTCCTTGTATTACAATTAGCCCAGTGCTTGCTTGACCAAACACCTGGGCACAATTACCTGGCTGAGTTGACACATTAGCCTCACCATCATAAGCACTTATTAGGTTTTTTTTCTTTTTCTTTGTTTAAGAAGAAATTCTCCAAGTTGCCTTTTAGTCAACAGGCCTGATTGCCTCAGGTCTGTTGTCCATCGTCTGGAAACTTGTTTCATATGTTTTTGTCTGGGTTTGTACTTTAAGTTAGGAGGGTAAATTGTTATTCCATTATGCCAGACGTGGAAATCATGATTGGAGATTTTAACACCAGCTTTTCAGCCATAGCCATTGGTAGAAGAAGTAGACAAAATCGCAGCGTAGACATAGTTGATCTCAGGAAACTGCAGTGAGGTTTATGGAACATTATACCCAACCCTTGCCACATTCACTGCACATGTCATGTTCACCAAAAATAGACCATATGCTGGGCTACAAAAAAGTCTCAGTAAATATAAAAAAGGTTGAAATTATGCAGAATATGTTCACTGAGATTAAATTAGAAAACCATAACCGTAAGAGATATAGAAAAATTCCGAATTTTTGGAAATTAACACATTTAAATAATTGATTTGTCAAAGAAGAAATCATGAGGCAAATTATAAAATATTTTGAACTGAATGATAATGCCAATACAATGTCAAAATTTGTGGCATAAAGCTAAAGCAATGCTTAGAGGGCAATTTATAGCTTTAAATACTTATATTGGAAAAGGAAGTTTAAAATCAGTGACCTCTGGTTTTACTGTAAGAAGTAGAAAAAGAGGAACACAGTAAATATGGAGTAAGTAGAAAGGAGGAAATAATAAAAGATGAGGGCAAGCAATTAATGAAATAGAAAACACAAACAATAGGAAAAATGAACAAAGTCAGATATTGCTTCTTTTAAAAGATCAGAACAATTGATAACTCCCTAGCTAGACTGATCAAGAAAAATGAAAGAGAACACAAATGATTGATATCATGAAAGAAAGCATGTTCATCACATTAGTCTTAAGGAAGCTTAGATCTTGGTGAACATAACTTTCTTTAGCCGAGGCGATTTTGAAGAGGGCAGACATCTGAGGGCTGTTTGCCAGTAGCCCCTCCAGCTTCAGGGACATAAGCTTTTGGTCTTGAATCCCTCTTTAAGCCCTCATAGTACTTTTTTGCTTTTGGTTTCTTGAGAACACTGTTCTTTTCTTCATGTTCTTTTTCTAAGTCCTTCCTTTTTCTGTCTCCTAATTTAAACACTCTCCCCTAGTCCTTCACCTGAGCTTTAGGGAGCACCTCCACTAGTCTCCTTGGCCTTTCCCCCTTTTCCCTCTTTATGGCTGGTTGGATAAACTCTGTTGCTTCTATAATCCATAATGTGTGCCTGTATATTGCCCATAACACATTCTTCAGTAATTATCTGTGTAAACATGTGTTTTTCCACTGTCAGAGTTTGGAAGCATGGTTGTGGCTCATTTCATCTCTATATCCTAGCCCCAAGCCCAGTACTTGGATCATTGTGTTTTTGAATGAATATTCTTGTAGGAAAATGTCTTGAGCTCCAAATGGCTAAGTGATGAATGAGGTTTGGAATCACAGATTTGTGGCTTGGAATGCGTGGATGCCTATTGTTGAAGCTTGATAACTTACCTAAATTGATATGAAAATTGTTTGTGATTTTTGAAAATTATCTATTTTTGCTAAATTGATTTTTACATCATCATGTTGATCGGCTATTTTAGAGGTTGTAGAAGAAATAGAGTATGTGCTTGGATTTTGTTTTTATATGAAGGGACAGTGTTGTAGTTAATATGCTTCATTTGGTTATAATATTGAAAGGCATATTTTCATTATATTATTTTATTAACAGGTGATTAAATAAACTGTGCCTGTAGATATCTCTATTTAATGCTTTACAATCAACTCTTGTTACTAAAACCTTGGTTATAAACAGTGTATTCTTTAGTTCTAAGGTCTTTTCCTCAGAGGCTCTCAGGCAAATAACGATTTAGAATTAATGACACTGCTCAATCTTTTTAGTTGTTCCAGTGGTACTTTGAAGGAATATGCCTATAATCTTTGTCTCGGGACTTTCATAAGTTGATCTCTAAGTTTAGATGTGTGCATTGCTTGATAATAAGAATGTTTTCTTGTTAACTCCGGAAATCCTAAAAGAGTAGATAATGAAGCCGGTGTCCGTTACTGTGTTGTTGGCGTGTGCTTAAATATAAAGCTTGGCAGGGCCATTTCCCTGGTTAATTTTAGCACTAAACTTCTGACTAAAACAATTTTATGTTTTTTATTTATACCTGAACTTGTAATTTAATTTCATTTTACTGTTTAAACTGTAGGGAAGTATTTTTCTTTCTCAACTTAGATAAAAAACTATAGTAGACTATTTTCTCTAGTTGAATAAATTTGAATTATTTCAATAAGTTTTCAGAAATAAAATTAGAGAAAAATATTTCAAGATTTTTTTTCTTTTAGCTGTTGATAGAAAGATGTATGTGAGCTTCTTACCACATCTAAGATTACAACTAGTCAAAAATTCAGTCAAATGGAGTTCTTTTATGTGTAAGCTATGCCTGTAAAGTAGATAAGGCCATGTCTATTTTACTGTGTTTCTAGTAACCAAACTTTTCCCTTCTTTCCCTAGGTTCTTGATTATTACAGACCATTTTCTGAAAAGCCCAGAATTGGTGAAAGCCATGTATGCCAAAATGAGCAATCCAGAAAGGTAACCCCAGAAACCAATGTGGTTTTGAGTGTTTAGCATTCCATATAGAGTATCCTGTACACATGATTGAAAAACTCTGTGGTTTCATAGTTGGCACAAAATCTCTAAATACATGTTTGTGTTGGTAATGGTTTTAAATTGGTTGGTTAACATTACAGTCTAGCCACAATGGGCAGTGATTTATGTAGGGTTACAGAATCCAGGTTGGCGCCATTATTCAATAAAGGCATATTAAGAAAACTTAAAGAACAAATTTTCATGCTTGTGCCTTGATTTTGTAATAGTAATTCCCTCAACTGTGTCTTATGGCCGTATATTTGAGTTGTGCTCATTTGTCCATATCACCAGTATGATGATTTAGGATAGATTGTGCTAGGTGTGTAGTTTTTATATAAGATAATTCATACTCGAGGGAAATCAGTCCCTGCCTGTGGTCTCTGTACTGTTGTAAGAGCAGTGACCTGGGCGTGCAGAGGCCCTGGCACTGTGCCTCAACAGTGATATCAGCTCTTCACGTATAAAAGAAGGGGATTGAATGAGACGACTCACAAGACCCTTTCCTTTCCAATTCTATGTGTTTTTCCTAACCTTATTAGGAAAGTTGCCGTAGGGAAGTAAGGAAATTTATTCAGAAATCACAGATCTAATAATCAGAAGCTTAAAAAAATGTTAATCCTTTGATTGTAGTCACAAATTTATAAATGTGATGGCTTTGGGATTCTTTCTGTATATTTGGATTCCAAGTTTTATGAACCCCTTTGTAGTCTTTTGTTAAGGAATTTTTTTTTTTCCTAATGTTTTTAACAGAAGAGAATAGTTGATGTTTTAAAATCAGTTTAGATCTCAGGTTTATAAATCCATTTGCTCTCCCCATCCCCCATGTGCTACTTTATTGCAGAAAATTAATTATTTGTAGTTTCTTGACCCCAAATAAATGAGGTGCTGTACAGTGGTATAAATTAGTAAACTACCTTGAAATAAGGAACACCTGAATTCAAGAATGCACAGTTAATTGTATTTTAATATTCAAGTTTATATTTTCCATATTCCTACCAAATGATCTAATTTAAAACTGATCCACTACATAACCAAATGGGGATGATAAACTAAAAATCCCACTTTTTTATTTATAAAAAAGTTGTAGGAGGTGCTGCTCTGCTTCACGTGAAGTTCTGCTCAAATGTCATCTCCTTCCCCAGCTTTACTTTTCTCAAAAGGAGAAGTGTTGTCATTTACTCTTCCAGGACAAGGACTGAGTTGTCTGTCCTCAGCACCCAGCAGAATCCCTGTTGGCACTAACAACAAGCACTTACTGAAAACTCTCTTGAAGATGATGTCTGTTGGTACTTGAGACAGCGTTTGTTCATCTGGCTGGGGCCACTGCTTGGCTCAGCAGGGTGCTGTTGAGTCAAGACACTTTTTTTTGCTTAGCGGCAGGGCTGAGCTGGGGGACTGCTGTTTCTTAACAGTCGCCTTGGATTGGCTCCTTGTTTCATGCCTGTTCTAGGGGAAAAAGTGTCAGATAACGAGATGGAAAGCTCTGGGCTGCTGGCATCCCAGAAACATGTCTGAAAAGAGCTTCCAGGACGGAGGGAGGGGTCAGGGAAAGGATTGGGAGAGAAGTCCCCCAGGACCTGACATTTCCCCAGGTCTCTCTTCTAGTTCACGAAGCACGCAGAGCTGCTCCCCAGTTGACCAACCATAGTTTTATGGTTGCTAGACTACAGTAATAGCCTCCAAAGTGATGTGTGCACGAAAATACTGGAACATCTCTATATATTTATTTGTAATCTAAAAAATAAGAAACCAATTAGACTGTATTAATATTTAATATGTAGTTTGACAGTGATAACTATAGATTACATATATTGGGAGTGTGTGATGAAATTTTTTTTATTGCTCAAAACAGTTTGAAGAATGCTAGACTATAAAGCATGCTGTCCCTAGATTGTTTGTTCCTGTGGACCTTCATTCTTTAATTTTTAATTGAACTTATATTCGTTGAGTCTCTGTGGTATGTATGCTAACCACCAAGAACACCAAAGTTGCCCAGCATACTAGTATTCAAGAGGGTGCTACTTTTTGTAACATCATTTTGTCATGTAGGTGATAGTAATACTGTCATTTTGGAGTATGTCAGGCAAAAACAATTTTTATAATCCTGGTATTTTCTGGGGGCCTCTGTCCACGTCTATTTGTGCCTCAGGGCAGGAGGTCAGAACCCCAAGGACACACATCAAGGCCTTCTCAGGGACAGAAAAGGGACTGCTGTCCTTGGGTACCAAATAAATCATATCCCTGCCAGGCGTAATGAGATGCTAAGGTGGTATTCTAGGACAAGACTTTCCTCTTTTCTAAATGCTTATTTTCTATGAGGATATGTGGTAAGTCAAAATAAACATTTACTTGACCACATCCTAAATCTAAAAAAATGTCACTTAAGAACCAACCTCACCTTTATTCTACATTTTATGCAATAGGTATTAATTTCTTTTACTATGACTACATTAACAGTGAAATTTTTTGTTCAGCAAATCCGTACACAAGTCCTGTTACATAAGTCAGGTGCTAGTCTAAGGCCCTCGTAAATACTGACTCGGTCGTCATGTCGACTGTGGAGGATGGCACTATGGTTGCCCCTGCTTTGTAGAGTTGTTCACTGAGGAAGGCAGATTGAGGAGCTGCCCGAGGCCACGCAGTCTGCCTCTGGAGCCTGGGCCAATCACCACCACGCTGCCTGCAGCGAAATTCATTTAGGTAAGATAGCATCTGTGTTACATGGGAAAACCTACCACACCCTCTGTGAGGATCATAGAGATTGAGTCCCTTTTAAGAGGGAGGTGAGCACTTCTTTTATCTGCTTGGTTGTTTCTCCTGAAGGTCCATCGATTGGTGTAGTTCTCTAATACTGATGTCAGACCACGTGTGGCGTTTGCATGTCATGATCAGTTAGGACAGATTAGCGTACTGAATGGAGAAAGGAATGGAATGATGGCATCAGCCCTTGGATTCTGTGAGACAGATTTCACTGGTGGCGGGTCTTAGAGTTCCTGTGATGTGTGGTAATAGGGCCTCCTTCACCATTGCAGCTGCAGCAAACTGCTTTTTTCAAGGAACCAAAAATACCCTGACTCTAGATTTGTAGTTTTGTTTCTTGTGCCCTCTAAATTGCACATATATACACATGGAAGCAATTTAATTATACCAGCAAATTTTGGGGTATATTTGACCACTTTAGGATTAAAGGAAAATGGGCCCTAAATGCAGAAGAATTTGGTGCTTTATGCAGGGGAAAACAAAAGGCTACCAACACCTTTTACTCCTCTGTGGTTTTAGTTACAGTGAAGTTTCTTGCATTTGATTTGCTTTATTAAGCAGTTTTGACTACCTGCTGTGGGGTAGCACAATCCTGCGTCCTCCAGGAAGATACCAAGGTTAATTAGACATAGTACCCACGTCTGGTGGAGAGGGGTAGAATAAGCCTTCTAATTGCTGTAGTCCCAGGTGTATAGGGAGGCGTCACAGATGCAGTGCTTCAGGGCAGCACTGGAGTGGTGGCTGGGAGGGGGAGGGCAGCAGCACCTGCACTTGTGCAGGAAGAAAAGGCTTTGTGCAAGAGCTGGCTTTGGCTTGAGCCTGGAGGCTGGCAGGGTTTTAGCAGGCAGATGTTACGAAGATCATGTGGGGACCTTCTAGGTGTAGCAACACCCTGAGCCTGCATAGGGCTGAGAGTCTTTGAAGGTGTTTTGGGTAACATTGAGAAGTCCAGTTTGATTGGATTAAAAGATATTTGTAAGAGCTCAATGGAAGGAGAGCGCTGAGCAGGAAGGCCAGCACTGGACTTTATTTTGGTGACAAAAGTCTTTGGTTCATTCAACAAATATTTATCACCACACAAAAATACCTGCCCTCATGGAGCTTTTGTTCTAGTGGTGAGAATGGCACAAAGCAAAGAAGTAAAATATAAAACAAGCCAGATGGTGATACACGTTATGAAGAAAATAAAGCTGGTGTGGGGACTTGTTGAGTGGGGTCCCCCGAGCTGCACGGGGAGCAGAGGCCTCGGGCTAAGGCTGCCTGGGAGCTCGATAAGCGGAGCTGCTGGATCAGGGGCCCTAGGAGATGAGCGCTGCTGGTGTGATGTGACATGCCGGTGAGTGAGGACCAGGCCTGGGGAGGGTGCAGATGGAGGCCTTGGCAGAAGCAGGCAGAGTCCTCTGGGGAAATAGAGGGTCTTGGGATCCTTTCGGATGGTCGTGGATATATGTTCAGAGTTGTACTTTGACAGATTAATAGGACTGAAAGGATTATGAAGTCTGTCTCAGCAGGGATATGTAATGAATTGCATCTAGACTGGTGCTATATGCCACCCTTTTGAGAACTGAGACAATAGTCACTCAGAATATTGTCTTAAGTTCTGTGGTTCAGATGCGGAACTTTGCTAGGGAACCCCGGTGAGGCACGATGGTGCTTCTGGGTTGAGACACGATCAGAGTCACCTGAGGAATTTAAAAAACACGCAGGGGCCCAGGCTGTGGTCAGACCTGTTGAAGTAGAAGATCCAGCTGGATAGAGGCTGTTACACCGAAAACGTTGAGGGTTGATCAGTGAAACAACTGCTGTATTTATTAAGCACCAAGAAGTGATGCCCTGGGCCCACTCCTGGGGGGAGTGGGGTAGGGGTGTGTGTGCCTCCAGGTGGGTTACGGCCTTCCCTCTTACCTGCTGGCCTTAGAGTGCTGGGTAAGTCCTGAAGATTTTTAAATTGTTGTCAGAATTACTTGACTCCTTCATCCAGGGTCTGGTAGCTTGTTTGGCAGATTACTTGGTGAGGAAATTTTGGATAAATACTCCAAATCAATTCACATGTTAAGATTTAGTACAAAGGAGAGCCTACATTTATACAGTTTTTTGGTATCCCTTCCCAGTGAATTGGAGTGAATATTAAGAAATTGAATTAGCTGCCCTGGGTAAACAACTTTTGAAGTTTTGGGTTTATAATCTGGTTGAATAGCTTAGTTGATTAAGACAGGATGCTAGTTATGCCACTCACTATTTTGGACAAGTTACCTAACCTTTTATATTTCCAAAGAAGAAATATAAGTGGTGAAAAAAACACATGAAAAAAATGTTCAACATCACTAGTGAGTAGGGAAATGCAAATCAAAGCTACAATGAGATATCATTTCACACATTAGAGTGGCCACTATTAAAAAGTCAGAAAATGGCAATTGTTGAGAGAATGTGGAGAGAGAGGAAGAGGAACACTTATTCACTGTTGAAAATGTAGAATGGTACAGCCACTGTGAAGGACTGTTTGGCAGTTCTTAAAGAAGTTGAATATAGATTTGCCATGTGACCCATCAATACCACTACCCAGAAGAACTGAGAGCAGTGACACGAACAGACATGTGCTCACCGATGTTCATAGCCATGTTATTCACAATTACCAAAAGATGGAAACAACCGAGGTGTCCATCAACTGATAAATGGATAAACAAATTGTGGTATATACACACAATAGAATATTATGCAGCTGTAAGAAGAAATGGAGTTGTAAAGCATATAACAGCATGGATGAACGTAGAGGACATTATGTTGAGTGAAGCAAGCAAGACAAATGCTGTATGATTGTGCTATCATGAACTAAATATATTGTGTAAACTCATGGAGTTAATAACTAGAATATAGGTGACCAGAAAATAAAATGAGGTTAGAGCATGGAAAGCTGTGGGGTAATCTGTGCAGAATTGGTAAAAAGGTTGTTTGTTTATCTTTGGATATGATTAGAAAAGGTGAAAGCACAACATAGTGTTTATAACTAGCAGTGCTATTATATGGCTATGGATATCCAGTTCTCCCAGCACCATTTGTTAAAGAGACTTTGTCCCTGTAACATGGACTTGGTAGGTTTGTCAAAAACCAGTTGGCCGTAGAGGTGAGAGTTTATTTCTGGACTCTGAATTTGATTCCACTGATTAATGTGTCTATCTTTATGCTTATACCATGCTGGGTTTTTTTTTTTTTAAAGGAGTAACTGGGGATTGAACCCAGGACCTTGTACATGGGAAGCAGGTGCTCAACCACTTGAGCTATATCCGCTCCCCATTCTGTTTTGAACACTGTAACTTTGAAATTTGTTTTAAGGCCAGGCAGTGAAAGTCCTCCCACATTGCTCTTCTCTTTTAGGATGCTTTTGGCTATTCGGGTGCCCTTTCCCTTCCAAATAAATTTGGTAATTGCCTTTTCTATTTCTGTAAAGTAGGCTCTTGGCATTTTGATTGGTCTTACATTGAATCTATAAGTCAGTTTGGGTAGGATTGATATCGTCATGATATTTAGTCTTCCAGTCTATGAACTCAGAATGTCTTTCCATTTGTTTAGGTCTTCTTTGATTTCTTTTAGCACTGTTCTGTAGTTTTCTGAATATAGGTCTTATACGTCTTTGGTTAAAATGATTCCTAGGTATTTCAACTTTTTTTTTTGCTATTGTAAATGGAATTTTTTTCCTGATTTCCTCCTCTAGTTCAATAGTAGTGTACAGAACATTACTGAGTTTTGCTTATTAATCTTTTGTCCTGCCATTTTGCTGAACTCGTTTATTAGTTCAAGTAGCTTTGTCATAGATATTTCAGAATTTTCTAAATAGAGGATCATGTCATCTGTGAATAGTGAGAGTTTTACTTCCTCTCTTCCTATTTGGATGCCTTTTATTTTCTGTTTTCTTGCCTAATTGCTCTAGTTAGAACTTCTAGCACAAGATTGAATAACAGTGGTGACCGTGGGCATCCTTGTCTTGTCCCTGATCTTAGATGGAAAGCTTTCAGCCTTTCCCCATTGAGTACGATGTTGGCTGTGGGTTTTTCAAATATACCCTTTATCATATTGAGGAGTTTTCCTTCTATTCCTATCTTTCATAATGTTTTATCAAGAAAGTATGCTGGAATTTGTTGCATGCCTTTTCTGCATCGATTGAGATGATCATTTTTTTCCCTTCAGTATGTTAATGTGGTGTATTATGTTAATTGATTTTCTTATGTTGAACTACTCTTACATACCAGGAATAAATCCCACTTGGTCATGGTGTATAATTCTTTTGATATGCTGTTGTATTCTATTTGCAAGTATTTTGTTGAGAATTTTTACAGCTATGTTCATTAGAGAGATTGGTCTGCACTTGTCTTTTCTTGTAGTATCTTTATCTGGCGTTTGTATTAGGGTGATGTTGGTTTCATAAAATGTTTGGGTAACTTTCCCTCCTCTTTGATTTTTTTGGAAGAGTTTAAACAGAATTGTTAATTCTTCTCTAAATGCTTGGTAGAATTTATCTGTGAAACTATCTGTTCCTGGATTGTAATTATTGGGAGATTTTTGATGACTGTTTCAATCTCTTTAAATATGATTGGTTTGTTGAGTTCTTGTATTTCTTGTAGAGTCAATATAGATTGTGCATTTCTAGGAATTTGTCCATTTTATCTAGGTTGTCGAGTTTGTTGGCATATGGTTTCTCATAATAACCTCTTATTTCTGTGGGGTCACTCATAACTTCCCCCCTTTCATTTCTGATTTTTATTTATTTGCATCTTCTCTCTTTTTTCTTTGTTAGTTGCTAAGGGTTTGTCAATTTTATTCATCTTCTCAAAGAACTAACTTTTGGTTTTGTTGATTTTCTTTATTGTTTTTTTTTGTTCTCAATTTCATTTATTTCTGCTGTAATCTTTCTTTCTGCTTGCTTTGGAAATGGTTTGCTGTTTTTTTG
>JAQZBX010093002.1:0-12204 GCA_029593785.1 Cabassous unicinctus
TTTTTTTTTTTTTTTTTTTTAAGGAGGTACCAGGGATTGAACCCAGGAACCTTGTAAATGAGAAGCAGGCGCTCAACCACTGAGCTACATCTGCTCCCCTGGTGATTATCTTTTGATGTTTTATTTGCCCCTAAATCTATTTTCAGATTGTAGTATTTTTCAGTATGGCAGTAATATCCCATGTCCACAGCAAAATAAAATTCAACCATGTGCTAGTCCGAGGTCCTGAGGAAGGCTTAACTTCTTGTGCGCACCATGTGTGCTCTGTAAACAGAGTGGGTACCGTACCTCACAGATATGTGTAACTGCTTTATGGTGTGTGTGCATCCTCTCAATTAAGAGACCTTTAGGGGAGTGGATGTGTCTCAGCCCACAGGATACTCACCTCATGTGGGAGGTCCTGGGTTCGGTTCAGGTGCCTCCTGGAGAAGGCGAGCAGACAAACAATGAGCAGACAGATGAGTGAACATCTGGAGGAAGGGGGAGATAAATAAAGTAAATTAAAAAAAAAAAAAGGAGACATTAAATACCTGACTACTATTATGATGTGTTTGTTGTTAATATTATTATTTTAAACACGTTTTGACATTAAAAGTCACCTTTGTCACTTTAAAAAATTGGAAATCACTGTTTGGGTATATCCCAAAGCTTCTTAAATTGTAGTTCAGTGATGGTTGTGTTGATTGTGTGTTTTAGGGCTTCTGGTTCTTCCCCTTGATATGTAGGGGAATTATGCTTTAGCCATGCACCTTCTAGAAAGCCGCCATAGGAATATTACATGCATAGCTCCTTGGGATTTTCCTCTTCATTCCTGTTAAACATAGGAAAGGTCAGCAACAACTAAGACAACAATACGAAAGATCTTATTTGCCAGGGTGTGATGAATCCAAATGACAGGCACAGATAAGGAACGTCACAGGCCATCTTGTCAAGAAGAGAGTGCCACAGATGAAGTGGTCTGGACAATCCCCTACCCTGTCCCACAACCCTACCCCCGTAAAGGGAAACAAAGATGGGCCTTGAGGAGCAGCGTGGGTTTTCACTAGGTGGTGCGGATGAAAAGGATTTTGGCCATAAATTACTGTCCACGAAGATAACAATTCTTTTTCTGTAGCACAATGAGAAATAGTTCCTAAGAATGGTTCAAAACTTCTTCCCACTGTGAGGCATTTGAAGGCTACAACACCACGTATCAATAAGAGTGACAAGGACACAACGCTCAGGAAGTATATTAGAATATTGTGGGTGTGGAGGAACAGGCTGGTGGTGGTGGCGATGGTGGTGGGCAGGGATCATGTAGAGCTTGATAACACTCCCTTCTGAACCCCTTGTGAGAACAACCAGTTCATAGAAGAATCCTTACACTGCTGTTTTGAAGCTTAGGAAAGTTGGTATTAACAAAATGACTTTAGGAATCCTCATCATTCCCAACTCTGAACAAGGAAAGCCTCCTTTTGGGAAATATACATTTTGGAAAATCTGTATTTGCCCTTCGTTTACTTTGCTGAATGCTAGAGTATAGTTCTGTCGATGGCTCTGTTATTACTTCGAAATCTAATATGTGTGTGTGTGTGTGTATATAAGATATAACCATTTTTGTTTAAAATTTTTGTGAAATAACTGTCTTTTTGGATTTTAGAGGATTTGATCCAAAGTGTCTGAATTCTCTATCCTAGAGTTGGTAATGTTTATCACTTACTATTTGAAAAATATTTAGTGTAACTATTAAAAGACATTTTGAGCAAATACTTTTAAAAAAAAATTATTAGAAGGAAGTGGATGTAGCTCAAGTGTTGAGCGCCTCCTTCCCATGTATGAGATCCTGTGTTCAATCACCAGTATCTCCTTGAAAAAAAAAATTACATTTTATTTTTAAAAGCAGTTTTAAGTTTATAGAAGAATTGAGTGAAAAGTGCAGTGTTCCCACATACCTTCTCTTCCCTTCACATTTTCCCCTGTTATGAACATCTTGTATTAGTGGGATACATTTGTTACAGCTGATGAATCAATATTGATACATTATTATTAACTGAAGTCCATACTTTACATTTGGGTTCACTCTTTGTGTTGTACAATTTTGTGGGTTTTGACAAATCATAATGTCATATATCCAGTATTATAGATCATTCAGAGCAGTTTTACTACTCTAAATATCCCCTGGCTCCACCTAGTCATTCCTATACCCCTCCCCATTACCTGAGTCCTGGCAACCGTTGATCTTTTTACTGTCTCTATAGTTGTGCCTTTTCTAGAATGTCATATAGTGCAGTATGTAGTAACCTTTTCATACTGACTTCTTTCACTTAGCAATATGCATTTAAAGTTCTTCCATGTCTTGTCGTGGCTTGATAGCTCATTTCTTTTTATTGCTGAATAATATTTCCATTTCATGGATGTACCACGATTTGTTTATGCTGTCTTTTTAAAATTTCTTTTTTATGTTTTCTTGTATATAAAATATGTGAGGGATTGGGATATATCATCTAAATATCCATTTCACCTTGAAGATGCAGTGATTGTACTTCAGAGGAAGGTGAATTCACCAATGAATTATTTTAGCTGGAGGGTTGCCAAGAAACTTATGATTGTGCTGTATGAAAATTCTGGGAATAGGTCTAATTGAAGGCCTAGACTGTGAAAGTCCTTGACTCTAAATGTGGCAATTGAGAAAAGGACATCATCACTCCAAGAACTTGTCAACTCTTAGAGTTTATTTCAGTTCTTCAGAAGCTAAGAGCCCTTGACAATAAACAAAGGACACAGCCTTTCCCAAAGCAATGAAATGAGCAAGGATAACGATTTTCCTAAAGCAAACTATAGAAACAGTTTAGCATAATAGAAATGGTGCTTCTTCCCACTCCCATCCAACTTTAGTATGTGTAGTATGTTAGTTCCTCTAAATACTTCTGTGACCTCTGGTTAGGTACCCTTTTCTGAGCCATTTGATACTTCCTTTCATTTGCTCATTTATTAATTCAGCAGATATTTATTGAGCATTTATTATGTGTCAGGTCCTCTTCTAAGTGTTGGGAATGCAGCAGGAGTCAAAACAGACAAACCCTCCTGCCTTAATGGAGTTTATATTCTTGGGAGTACAGGTATAAGTAAAGTGTCAGTGATAAATGTTTTTGAGAAAAACAGAGCAGGGAAGGAAGACAGAGTGTTTAGGTGGTAATTGCAAATGTAAATAGAGTGGCCATGTGAAGTCCTTACTGAGAAGGTGACGTGAGCCAAGACCAGATATCCAGGAGAAGGTCATTGGAGGTAGAGGGAACCCGCAAGCACAAAGGCTCTGAGGCCAAGCCAATCTGCCATAAATGAACTAGAATGAGGGAGGAGTGAGGGAAAGCCATTGAATGGCTTTGAACAGAAGTGTGATACCATCTGCCTTATGTTTTGCAAGAATTGTTTTGGCTGTGTTTTGAGACTAACCATGGTGGGCAGCTGTGGCTGCAGGACACTAGTTAGGAGGACAATGCAATGGACTCAGTGAGCGATGATAGTGGCTTGCATCTGGTAGGGGTGGTGAGAGTTGATTAGATTGTGGATATATTTTGAGGATAGAGCCAACAGGATTGACTAACTGGGATGTGGGGTATACGGGAGAAAGGAGTCAAACTTGTCACCAAGGGTTTGGGCCTATATAAAAGTCTGAAGGAGGAGCAAGTTTGGGGGGCGGGAGAGAATAGGAGTTCAGTTTGAGACATATTAAGTTTGAAATGTCTGTTAGACATCCATTTGGAGATGTTGAGTAGGAAGTGGGCTATGAATAGAATCAGTGCATAGTTATAGGCTGAATATATAAACTTGAGAGTTATTATTTTCTTCCTCCATTTTTAAATTGATATATTTAATCCTTTTGATGACTAGAATAAACCTTGCTCTAATAAGGGTTTAATGTATTACTATATATCTTTATGCTTTGAAGGGGATTAATGTATCTTGTAAAACATTGGATTTATTTTAACTTCCAAGGACCCCTGGTCCCAGAGGAAATCTATTTCTCTAAAGATAGAAAATTTACTTTTAATCAGAATATGAAAATGAAAATAGTGTTGTTACTGCCTTTTAAAGATGTATATATGAATGTAAGATGGTGTAGCCACTTGGAAAATAGTTTGACAGTTCCTAAAAAAGTTGAACATAGGATTACCATTCTGACCCAGCAATTCAACTCCTAGGTATATGCTCAAGAGAATTGAAAACATGTGTTTACACAAAAATTTGTATACCAGTGTTTGTAGCAGCATTATTCATAATAGCCAAAAAGTGGAAACAACCTTCATAGCAAAATGTGATATATTCATACAATGGAATATTATTCAGCCATAAATAGGAATAAAGTATTGTTGTATTCTACAATTTGGATGAATCTTGAAAACATGCTACGTGAACAAAGTCAGACACAAAAGGCCACATACTATATGATTCGATTTATGTTAAATGCATACAACAGGCAAATCGATAGAAACAGAAAGCAGATTAGTGGTTGCCAGGGGCTGGGGGTGGGGGGTGGGGGCAGGGAGAAGGGGTAATGGGGGAGTTACTGCTTAATGGGTATTGGGTTTCCTTTTGGGGTGATGAAAAGTTTGGGACAAGATAGCAGTGATGGTTGCATAACATTGTGAATATACCAGAAACACTGAATTGTCTACTTTAAAAGTGTGAATTTTATGGCATGTAAATTATATCTCAATAAGAAAAGATTATACCAGAAAAAAATTGTGTATGTGCATGTATATGTACATGAGAACAACAATAACTTTTATGGACCTTATTTTTAAAATAGAACTGCTTTCCCAGTAGAAAATGGATGAAGCAAGAATTACCATACCCAACCTGGTTTAACTTGGTTTGCTTAAAGTCCAGGTAGAAATCAGGAGGCAGGGTGTGATCCTATCCCTGATAAATCATGGGTGAGTCTAAATTTTTTTTAATTCCCTATTTCATATGGTGACCTAGATAAGCAAAAGTAAGTTCTATGATTATCATTTCCATGGGTTTCAGAGAGTGGAAACCAGTTTACAAATAAGTTTGTTAGATCTTATATCAATAAAGATGATTTGATTTTTTTTTCCATGCCTATAACTAAAAATATGGAGGAGTCAATTCCCAATATTTTTTTAGCCAACCCAAGATAATATTTACCTTCTTAAAAACATTATTGGGGGGAAGCAGATGTGGCTCAAGCGATTGGGCTCCCATCTATCATATGGGTGGCCCCAGATTTGATTCCTGGGGCCGCCTGGTGAAAGCAAGCTGGCCTGTGCCGCAGAGAGCTGATGTAGCAAGATGATGCAACAAAGGGAGACACAGAGGAGAGACAGTGAGAGATGCAGCAGACCAGGGAGATGAGGTGGCTATGGTGATTGAGTGCCTCTCTCCCACACTGGAGGTCCCAGGATCAATTCCCGGTACCTCCTAAAGAGAAGAGCAGACGTGGAAATCACACGGCGAATGGACACAGAGAGCAGACAGCAAGTGCAAAAACAACAAGGAGGGGGGAATAAATAAATAAAATCTTAGAAAAAAAAAAAATTATTGGGGAGTGGATGTGGCTCAAGCTGTTGAGCACCTGCTTCCCACGAGAGGTCCCGGCTTCGGTTCCTGGCGCCTCCTAAAAACAGCAACAAAAAACAACAAGCAAACAAATGAAAAGGCCAACTCAGGAGCCTATGTGGCTCAGTGGTTGAAAGCCGGCTTCCCACATATGAGGCCTTGGTTGAATCCCCAGCCCCGGTACCACAAACAAACAAACAAACAAACATTATTAACATAAAAGTATGGATTTGCCTGTCAAACACTTGAAAGGATCTTTAATTTACCTTTCACATACCATTTACCCTAATGTTATTTTGACTATATTATCTTTTCTCCTTTATTAGAATGAAAACTCCTGGAGAACAGAGGTCCATATTAATTGAATGGCTGCAATATGCATGGCATGATATGTTTTCAGCATTTTAAGGGAAGCATGTGTGACCCAGACAAGGACCCTAGTGGGAAAGAGAGACTTTTATGGGATTGACTTCAATGCCAACCTGAGAGCTATGCTATAGCAGTGACTTAAAGGAAGTGCATTTGGGCACAGAGAAGGGAAATATTTATTCCATTGGGGAGAAACAATTCATGGAGAAGGGTGGCATTTAAGTTGAGCTTTAGAGGATCAGTAGGATTTCAAAGGTTGAGGGTGAATTACAGGCCAGGAAAATAGAATATGCAAAGGCAGGTGGATCTGGGATGGATGTGGTGGGAGAGGAGGCAGGAAAGGTAAGGTTGAGAGCACCAGATCCTGAAGCTCTTGTGTGCTATTTTAAGAAATTTCGACTTCATTCTGTGGCATCCATTTTAGCTGATGAGAGTTATGATCAGATAAGTCTGAGATTTGGAGGTGTGAAGAATGGCGTGATGGAGAGAGTATTGGCAAAGAGACAAGTTAGGAGACATTTAGAGATAAGCACATGAACTAAGGCAGTGGCTGTGAGATTAGCAAGGGAGGAATGGGGCATTTTGGAGGCAAAAGTCCATACAATTTGCTGAACAATGCAGAGGTTCAGGGAACATATTCAACCACAGTGTTTGTATGGGGGTGGTGGGGAACGACTGGTAGAAATTTAATGTTACATTTTACTCCATTTCCAATATTCTGATTTATGATAGAGGGAAGATACACCTGTTCTACTAGAAATTAGGTAGTGTTTTAGCAGCAGCCCATACAAGGGGTTCCTTGGCTTTTCTGTCCTCTGGCAGTGCACATGGTGGCATCTTCTTTCTCTTCCGGGTTCTGTTGGGTTCCAGTTTCTGCCTGCTCCCCATGGCTTCTCTTTCTTTCTGACTTTACTTATAAAAGCCTCCAGTAATCTGGATTAAAGCCCAACCTGATTCTGTTGGGCCAGACCTTAACTGAAGTAAGAGATCTTACTTACAGTGGGTCCATACCTACCAGAATGTGGACCAGGGCAAGAACAAGAACATTTCCAAACTGGGGTACACAAGTCAGTACACCAAAAGGTAGATTCAGAGAAGTGGATGTGGCTCAAGCGACTAAGCTCCTGCCTACCACACAGGAGGTCCGTGGTTCGGTTCCTGGTGCCTACTAAAGAAGACAGTGAGCTGGTGTGATGGGCAGGCGTGACAAACTGACACAAGATGACTTAGCAAGAGACAGAAGAAGAAAAACAAGAGACACAACAAAGTAGGGAGCAGAGGTTCCCGGTGCCTCCTAAAGAAAAAAAATGAGCAAGACAGCAAGCTGACGTGATGGGCAGGTGCGACAAGCTGATGCAACAAACTGGTGCAACAAGAGACACAAGAAGAAAAAACATAATGAGAGACACAACAAAGCAAGGAACAGAGGTGGCACAAGTGATTAGGCGCCTCCCTCCCACATAGGAGGTCCTGGGTTCAGTTCCCCGTGCCTCTTAAAGACACAGCAAGCAAACGATGAGGGGGTGGGGAGAAATAAATAAAAATAAATAAATCTTTTTTTAAAAATGGTAGATTCAGCAAGTCTTTCCCACTCATAAAGATTTTACAAACTTGATTATTTTTTTATTTGTTTTCTTCTTGGTCAACTATTGTGTTTTCTTCCTTGACAACTATTACCCACTGGTCTGCTTTTTGGATTTGTTTTCATGTGTGTGTTGGAAATTATTGAATAGTCATCATTTTGGCTTAAAAAAATGTCTTTTTTTACAAATGAAATTGCCTCACTATGCTGAATTTTTGTGTTTCATTTTAAACTTCTCTGCAATTGAAAAATAAATATAAAGGAATTACGACATCAGGTATTGTGCATTGCAGTATCAAATATTGCATGCAATTGTTACAGAAAGTCATTGTGACACCTTAGAGTTTCCCCTTATTAATATTTAGTGTTTTATCTTGGAACTTTAAAAGTGAATGTATGGTAATTAGCTATAAGAAATTATTAGAACTGTCAAGAAAAGATGCAAAATTATTTGTTTTTGCTATGTAAATTTCGTGGAAAATCCAGTCCAATAAGACTTCTTGCATATTTGCATATTGAAAGAACAAGATTTGGTTTCTCTAATGTTTCCAATAGCTTATTTACAGGGACTTGCCCATTTTTGTTTGTAGCTTCCTGTCATAGGACATATGACAAAGAGGGTGTGATATTAAGATACAGTGGTTTTACAAATGGGTGGAAGAAAACACTGGATTTGACCAATCTGACTTCTGAAAAATTGGATTATTGTATTAACATTTTATGGGCATTGGGCCAAATATTAGATAATCGACTATCACTGTATAATCTGAGGTTTCAGAAGTGTTCTTTCTCCTTTCTCTCAATACAAAGAGTCTAGTTTCTTCTTTCTGCCCGGGCAGAAGAAATATATTTAGGATCTTTAGTAAAGACAACTGGAAAAAGTATGATTTGCCATATTGAAGTTTGTCTCAGGCCTCTGGTTCAGGCTGGGAAGTAATCATTGCAGACTTCTTGTTTTTTTGTGTGTGTGTTTGTTTTGTTTATTTATTTTTAAACAATGAGTGGGATTTTGATGGACTGTGATGGAAATGGAAATTCTCTGGCCTTCTCAAGCTGAATCTTTGAGCCAAGTTTAGGAGTGGTGGTAGTAATAATAGCAAACATTTTTTGAGCATTTACTGATTACTTTGTTTCTATTCACAACAGCACTGCGATGGTAGGTACTATTATTATTTTCAGTATATGGATAAGGAAACCAAAGCCCCAAGAAAATGTATAAGTAATTTTTCCAAAGTCACATAACTAAAACTTGACAAAGTTCTTGGAACCAGAACTTTGATTCCCAGTCCATGTTCTTAATTATATATAATATAATCTTAGGAATAAAATCATTAGACGTGGAGTGCATTTGTAATCTTTTTTTTTCTTTTCGCAGAAGCTCTTAGGATTTTGGAAACTTTATTCTTTGGATTTTAAATAGCTATTGTAAAAGAAAATAACACCATTCACTAGGTCCATATGTAATTATCACAATAGTTCTACAAAGTAGATACCACCCCCAGTTCATATATTATGGGTTTGAGGACCATAAATGTTAAGTAATTTACCCAAGGTCCCAGAGCTAGTATAAGTGGCAGAGCCTGAATTTGAACATTAGTGCTTTCAACCTTAGAACCCATGTTCTTGCCACTGTGCCAATATTCAGGTTTATATGTATATATATGTTAAAAAACTGACCATTTCATTGAGAAGCAGGTGGAACCATTCATAAGATGCAGTATAAAATTTGCTTCTGTGGTTAAACATTTTAAGTGTTAAATAATGCTTAAGATAACTTATTTATTCAAAAGCAGCTCTTAGTAATAAAAATTACTTTATGGACATAAAACAGTGAGCATAGTGAAAAGAACAAAACTCAGAAAAAAAAATCACTCTTATTATTGACTTGGTTTCTAAGTTAAATTTATTTGAATTAAATTTTTATAAAATCAACTTCCTTGCCAAGTATTAGAAATTCATTTTTAAGAAATTTAAGGATGTGAAAACAAAATCCAACAGGCACAAAATAGTATACAGTGAAAAGTTAAATTGTCACCCCATCCCCAAACCACTCAGATCTCAATTCCTTTCTTATATATTATCCCAGAGATAATTTCCTTCTTTATTTTTAAATTCCTGAATCAAGATTTTGCCTGCCTGCACCTGGTGGGTGAATTGCTGCATAAGAAATAGAACTCTGGACTCAGAACAAGCTGAGGAAACAGCCGCCGCTCCATTCTCCCAGCCTGTGTTCTAGACGTGGTTCCCAGATCCATTGTCTCTTTAATAGTGTCCTTTCCTGGTTTCCCCTCCACTTAAGGCAGGGGTATGGAAAGCCAGAGGTGATAACTGTAATCATCTTTCTTTTGTATCTTCCCTAGGCAATGACAGATAACTTTTATGAAATAATACATGCTAATAAAGCAAATTCCAGCTGAGAAGTGCTCCCACAGAAATATATCCTCTAGTAGGAGGGCCAAAGAAGGGGTGAAGAATGGGCAGCCTTTGCTCTCTTTGTGCATCTACCTTGTTATGCCAGCTCAGAATGACCTTTTCTAAGACTTTTAATTTTATTAGTGTTTGGCATTATTTTGTTGACTCTGCTGTTGGCCACCCACCAAGTCATAGGATTTTCTCCCAAGCCTTGGAATCACCTAACTCTAAACTTACTGTTACTAGATTTACTTTCTTTTCTTTTGAATGGTATTTAACTAACAGGATGTCACTCCTGTGCAGAGATACAGTAAAACGTCTATATTCTTTCATCAGAAAAATTAAGATCAAGGTTATAGGTGACACAAAAGCTATTATTTCTCTAATCAAGACTGTGATTTGAAACTATACAGGTCTGTATTATGCAGCCAAGGTGACCTGTGTGCATTCCAAGCCCCTCCAGTTGAGGCAAAAGGCCCAGAACCTCTAGCCTTTGACCCATATTTTAGTGAAGAACCATAGCCTCATTATAATTGGAGGGGATTGTAGAGTATATGATTTTTCTATTTTATTACATTACCAGCCATCTTAACCCATTCATGTAATTCTGGGGTGAGGAGTTGGGGCCAGAGGTCCATTTATTCCTTCCCAGAGTAGGGTTTGGACAGGGTGAAAAACTGCAATCTCCTAGGGATTTTTGACATTTTCTTTTGAGATATAGTTCCTATGTGCCTTTTTCTTTTACTCCCTTCCCGCCTCCCCCCCCCCCCCATTGAACTAGGGAAAGTTTTGTGAAGAACTTTTAAAAAATCTGGAATGTGTCATGAATTTTCTCATCTTGACAAAAAAAAGCCATGCTGATCTTCTGTATATTGTGCCAATTTTAGCATTCTTACCACTGAAACAAGTCATGCACATGGTAAATGTTCCTGCATGTTTAGGAACATTATATTGAAAATTCAAACTGCATGTATTTGGCTACTTTGGTTTTGTTTTTTTTTTCATTTTGAAAGGAGCATATTTAAATAACAGTTCTACCATCCATTGAAAAGGGAAGATGATTTGTTTGATAGATTATAGAATTTATGACCCCAATTTTCTATAATTTTCAACAAAGTAGACCATTACACGAGGTGCATTGCAGGAGGAAATCTGTAATGTTTCAAGTATTAGTATTTTAATCTGATTTATGATTAAAGTTATCAATAAGACTTAGCCATCAAGAATGTATTTTATCTATGTTGCATCATACCAAGGACGTTGAATGGAATATATCAAATCTGTTTTTATTTTAATTGTTTTTCATATTTTGTTATGGCATTTGATTTCATGACAACAGTTTTAGAAGGTAATTTAGATGGTAAGTTGATTTAAACTGGTTGAGGACTGATTGTGTTTCATGGTGACAATAGTCTTATTAAAAACTTTGTGGGTCATTTTATGAAAACCATGTAATGCTTCTTATAAGTTAATTATTGATTTTTAAAATCTGGTGTTTTTTTTTCCTGAGGTTTTGTTGTATGGAGAATAAAATGTCAGTTAAGCAGAACCTTCGATTACCTGAAATTCTTTGAGTCCTCCACTTTGAGAGAGGACCAAATGATTAGAATACAGATGTATTGGAAACCTAACTTCTAGAAGGGTCCTAAAGTCAGTATTCATGGACCCCTATACCTTCTACAGTCTGCTGTACTTAGAGCCAATACTGAAAATGAAGATCCTAATGTCTTGCATAATTCTTAAGCAATAAAGATAAATATATTCATGAAAGTATATGAAACAAAAAGTTGGAAAGATGGCTTCTAAGATTTATTTTTTGCAGAGAGGAGAGGCCCCATTTGTTTGCTTCTTACTATAAGAATGGACATTATTTGCCATTTCTGATCAAAATAATTATTCATATGGATTTCCCCAAAGACTTAGTCTTTTGTTAGCGCACTTCATTTTTTTTTTAAAGATTTTTTGTTGTAAGCATTGGGCATTCGGTTCAGGGAAGGGTTTTATATAGGTGAGTAGCTAAAACTACCTGTGTAGTGTGATTTGAAGTCTCATAGGAACGTCCTAGATTAGCGCTGTCAAAAAAAAAACAAAAGTAAGAAACGTGTAATTTTAAATTTCCTAGTAGCTACAATTTTTAAAACTGTAAAAAAAAGGAAATTAATTTTAATATTTTATTTAACCCAATATATTCAGATTATCATTTCAACATGTACTGAATATAAAAAAATAATGAAGTATTTTGCATTCTTTTTTTCATACCGAATCTTTGAAATCTTGTGTGT
>JAQZBX010093003.1:0-12203 GCA_029593785.1 Cabassous unicinctus
GCTTCACATGGCCCCTTCCTCTTCCTAGATCTTCTTGACCTGTCCACACCCTTGGAACATGTTCCAGTCTGCACACCTGGCACAGCTCCCCACCTCCGACGCCTCTGGCAAGGTGCTTAGGAAGCCAGATTAGCATCCAAACAGCCCTCCCCTCGGCCACACCTGCCCTGGCCCTGTGCTCTTTTCTAAGATGCACCTGCAAAGAACGTTCTACCCTTTAAACAATTGTCCTCTTCCGGCCTCATGCAGAATCTTACTTTGTACATGGCTCTGGGCTGTAAAGCTCAAGGGCCCTAACAGAGAGACCCTTTGAAGTACAGGTGTTGGGAAAGTGAAAGGCCGACAAAGCCTTTGAAGAGTAAAGTGGTTCCTAAAAAACCGGAAGGCAATTACACAAAAGAATTTCCCAGTTGTGTTTGTATAAGAAACTCCCTCAGAAACAGTCTTCTCTAAGATTTTTTACTCTTTTGTATAAACTTTGCATCAAAAAACATAAGATTTGTCTTCTAAAAACTATCAAAGGATCTAAGCCAGGGGTTCTTCACCAGGGGTCTGTGGAAATATTTCAGGGGTCTGTGAGCTTGAATTGAAGAAATCAACTTAATTAGATGTCCAACATGATATATGTGTTGCCTTGTCAAATACTGCACCACAGTTTAGCATTCTTATTCAAGATAAACAACAGTCTGCACATTGACATGTCTTTAAAAAATAAAATTTAACTTTAACTTTCCTATATTTTTTATTGTATTGGGTTACTATTTAATGTGTTAAGAAAGAAGCACATATGTATAGTATTATATCATATGTTTTTTATTTTAGTAACTGTATTTCAATATATGTAACAGGTTTCCTTTGTAATTTATTTTATGCATTTAAAAACATTCTTGTGGGGACGTGTTGGTGCCGGTGTGATATATTTATTAAATAATACACAGTATAGTGTGGACTTAGTATGATTTTTGTTTTGATGCAGCATGTTCTGAGTGCAGTGGATAACTGCCTGCAAAAAGGTCGGTAAGGATGGTGGAGATAGTTTTATGATGCCGTGGGAAAACTCAAATTTCTAAACGTTTCCTGAAAATGACCGTTTGAACAGATGTTGAACCGTGTTAGGAATTGAAATTATGGGAAAGTTGTAAAAGGTAATTTTGAATAATCCTAAATTTTAATTTAAAGATATGCCAATGTTGAGTTTCATAAAGCTATAGCATATTTCTACCCTCTATGATGGAGTAACCTGCAGCAGACCAGGCTCCATAATAACAGTTAGAAAAGCCGGACGAAAGCAAAACAACAAGCAACAAACAAACAAAATCTGTGTGGAGGCTTTGGAGAACTGCTGAGCATGGGGCCGAGATCCAAGAGAGAAAGGAAGCAGAAAGAGGGAGCAGACACTCTGAGAGCCTGTTTTCCCTGCCGCCATTTGTCGATTGTTGGCCTGAGGTGCGGAGCTGAGAATCGGGACAAAGGCCTTGAAGAGGCACTTCACAAAAGTGAGCGTTTAAATGGATAACAAGCATTGCTAGCCATTGATGCTCAAATCAGTGGCATTGGAAAAATTCAACTTAAAACCTGAAAGAGATACCCCAGAATGGGGAAAAAAAAGGCCACACGAGGTGCTCGCCAGTCTCTGGAAAGCAGGAACTCTCCTACAAGGCTAACCAAAGGGAATAAGGAATTGAATTGGAAAAATGCTTGGCTGTATCTACTGCAGCTCAACATGTGCATGACCTATGACCTATGGACGCACTCCTAGGTCGGTATGCAACAGAAATGTCTGCATATGTTCAGCAAAAGATTTTTCAAGAGTGCTCCCAACAACAGACTTGTTAAAGCCTCAAAGTAGGAACAAGTCAAATGTCCAAAAACAAAACAAGGGATGAATATATTTTAGTTTAGTCACACAATGGAATCCTAAATGGCAATGAAAGAAAATAAACTACTGCCAGATGCAACAACACAAATGAAAGTTGATTGAAATAAAGCTAAACACAGGAGAGTACTATGATATGATTCCATTTTATATGAGGGTCAAACACAGGAAAAACCAAGGTGAAAGAGGTCAGAACAGTGATTACCGTGGGAAGGGGGTGTAATGGGGGACATGAGGAAAGGTACCTGGAGCACTGGGAATGCTTTGTGTCTGCTCACGTCTGCTCACTTTGTAAGAATACATAGAGTACGCAGTTATGACTTGTGCTCCGACTCATCAGATGCTGTGGCAAAATGCAGATGGCTGCTAATCCCATCCTGGCCTTCCTCCTCTTACTTACACAGTAGTAGAGCCATGCTGCACAGCTCCTGGGCACCATTTTTATAGATTCGAGGTGAAAGGTACCTCCTGGCATTGTGCAGAGGGCTAGCCCTAAATGTAACTCCCTATTGTTAGCTGTGTATAAGATTGTTCAGATAGAGACTGTTTCTCCGCTTCTCCACGTCACCATATAACCAAGTTCTGGACAATGAGATGTAAGCAGATGCCAAAGTGCCACTCTGAGTCTTCCCAGTAAGAAGCCTGGTTGTGCCTTCTTGTGGCTCTTTCATCCCTCCCTCTGGACCAGGAGACGACCAGGTGGAGAAGCTGCCTTGGACCCAAAGAATGAGGGTTGGCAGAGATATTCCACCAGATCTACCATCTATGTCGGGACTGGTATGTACAAGAGAAACACTCATTGAGCTTGTCTGAGCCACTGAATTAAGGGCCTCTTTGTTATAGCAGCTTAGTTGGTATCCTAACTAACACAGGCATTGAAGTACAGTATTGAAGGTAGTTATGACTGGTACTTTTATTGTTTGGCCTCTAGTGATATAGGACTTGGTGGTGATTTTTTTTAAATCTGTAAAATGGAAAGATGTCTGGATGACCCTGAGGATCTCTTCCATTCTTTGACTTTCTTAAAAAGACAATTACAATTACAGTTGGCTTGAGGGCACGGTGCAGAAAGGCCTACGCTTCTAGTGGCACCCTTTTACACGTGATTTGAAGGAAACACTTTTAAATTCAAATATGAAGAACAATGCTTTATATTGTGTAGATTGTTTGCAAAATTAAATCACAATAAATTGTTCACTTTCCAGGTGTTTCCTTTAGTTATCCCAACATTAATAAGCATCAGATACGAACAAAAAGAGCATCTTTAAAATATGAAACCTTAATAACCATCAGTGCATCAAGGCATATTGGATTAACGGAGCCAAACAAAAAGGATAGAAGAGGAGGATTAGACCACAGATAGGTATGTTTTGGATTATTATATTATTATAAGGAAAAGAAACAAATGGACTCTTTTCTTTCTGAATCTTTCAAAGGACTCTTAGGTTACATATGGCCTAAGAGTCAAGTCTGTATTCATTTGACAGGGAATCATTTGTGATATTTTGTGAGATAATGAATGATGTGGTTAGTATACACATGACATTTTAAAATATTCTCCACACTTGATTTGGTTTAACAATATACAAGTTCTCTCACCTGGGGGTTTTTAAATACAGCATATTTTTCCTCTTTCTCCAAAAATAGTATTTTATTTTCTGTGTCTCTTGTCCAGTCTGATAAGATTTCAACAACATTTTCATGGTCTTCAAAAAACCTCTCTGATGAAACAAGAAAAGGCACTCGATCAGACCCAAGACATCAGGGTTTCCAGTGGAGAAGCAAGCTATTACTGGGTTAAACACAACACTTCATACTTTTCATCAGTCTTTAAACATCCTTAATTTTTACATCCTGTCACATTGTAACACCACTATTATGTTTATTCTTCAGTGTCAGGTCTTCAACTTCTTTTTCACAAAGAACAGAATGTAAGAACTGACACTATAGTGACAATGGCCACTACCACACTTTTTCCTTATTAGCATTTTTGACTTTAATTCGTCCCAGGTGGAGGCAAACATACTAGGTATGGAGGTCAGTTAAGGCAAAGTGTGGTTAAACAACTTTGAAGTTGTGAGATCCATGATGACCAACTCTAAAACACAACTTCCTAGAACTCTTGAAACAGTGTATGATTACCTGAACCAAACTCAACCATAAAAGAAGATTTTCATTTCTCTATTTGCTTTACATAGCTCAAGAAAACTGCAAGGGGTTGTTTAAGTGTAGACCCTTTTCTTCAGAAAAAAATTTTTTCACTGGAAGTTTCCAACACAGGTAATTCTGTGTTCCACTAAACTCTCCTGGGAGGCAGTTTTCCTGTGGGTGGTATTAAGAATGAGAAATAACGGAGTTGTTTCTTTTGTTTGCTTTCACACTTCTACCAAGTGTTTTCAGGGCTGAGACCCCCAAAGTGTCAGACATGAGGAGAGAGGGGGCGGAAGGGGAAGTGAGTACTGACGTGAGGCCTGTGAGGAAGCAAACTCTGAAGGGACATTAGCTGACAGATAGCCTGGCCCTCACACAATCTGCTCAGGTTACTAAGCACACAGCAAGAAGTAACATCCTGTCACTTTCTTTCCCTGTGGGACCACAAAAGAAATGGCAATAATGAAGCTTCTGTCCCCCAAGGTCTGGCCACCTGCTGCCATCTCGGAGTCTTCACCACAAAGCAATGAAGAGGCGCACACTGAATCTGACATCAGGCAAGTCTCAAGGGTCTCGAGCCAAAGCCCACAACAAAGCAAACCCCCAGGCTTGGGGAGCCTCTACTCTTGGGGATGGGACTTACCAATTTGTAGTTCTGGGTATATCTCGTAAAGACACCAGTTGACGTTGCAGTCACAATGAGTTTTCTCAAAAAGGTTGTCTAAAACGTCACGGGCCAGCTGCCGCTCATCCACCATCAGCGACTTCGTGCTGTCGTCGTTCATGTGCACCTTGACCACCAGCTGAGGACAGAGCCACAGGGCAGCTGGTTACATTTCAGCCACTGGACGAGGCTACCAAGACCTGGGTTTCAACGCTGACGCTGTTTCTGTGAATTCCAGTAAGAATGTGTCCTGTGCACACACTCAACATGAACTCACCCACATGCCCAGCACTGTTTTGGGTGCTAGGAATAGTATAGGGGTGGAAAAAAAAATGCACAAACACAGAAAAACAAACAATAAACAAAGCCCTTCCCCAGCCTTCAGAGACTTTGCTTTGGGGCAGATGGAAAACAAAGGGGCAGAACCCAAGAAGTGTTGGTTTCCTGCTTTCCCAGGTATTTATTCTGGTTCCAGCCTGGAGCCCAGCAGCATTTCTCCGTGGAAAGACACCCCCATATTTTTATAATGAATTCTTCTCTTTTGCTTTGCTGGAGTTGGGTCTCATTTCATGCAGCCAAATCGTTGTAAGACCAGGTTGGTTCATCGACAATTATGTGAAGCTTCACAAAGTGCAGGGAGACAGTGTTGCCAAGGCAGGTTGTGGAACAGCAGAACACACCTGAGATTAGAGGTGGGCGACGTGGAATAAATGCCGACCGTGAGGCAAGCTGATTGAGGAGGTAGATAAATGATGGACCTAGTTTACTTTTGATTCCATTTAAAAAAATTCTATTGAATTGAATTTACACTCAAATGAGAAGTCAACTCATTCCAAATCTGGAGGATTTGGTGGGAGCAGAATTTACTTATCGTCAGTAAAGACATAGGCTATCACTGGCTTTTTCCAGGCAACTTGTCAAAGTTACAAAAATGTCTGGTCCTCAAGAAGGACCATGATTCTAATAGAGCACAACAAAGTTAGTTCATCAAGTAGTGCAGCTGGGGTTTGGATTTTTTCTTTGATAACTTTATTTGTAGCATAGTTTTAGTTACAGTAATTGTTATATATCAGTGCTACAGGTGATTAATGATCTATATATCCATATTTCCAGTGGAAATGTGCCCATTAAGCCCTAATTCATTAAACATGTAAGCTTAAGGGAAGATTTCCCCACAACTCCTTCTGTGAAAATCTGAGGTCTTTTGGTTATTTTGTCCCAGATCACTGGTCCTACCTACCCACATGATTAAGCCTCAGTGATCAAGTGGGAAGTAGCTCTAGGCATCAACTTAGAGTCTATATTTGACAGCCACACAAGAAGGAGGAACTTAAAAGACAGTTGTGCTGCCTTTCCCCTTTCCAAACAACTACCATCCTTCTTCCATCCTGCATCAACCGCTCTGTACGAACTACCACGTGTATAACCAGCAAAGAATTGCTGGCAATGTTGTTGACAACCAGAGCCACTTGATGCTCTTGCTTTATTTTCTATCTTCACTTGCAAAGAGAAGCGTGAGATGCTAAAGACCAGTTCCGACTCTTCTTGTTTACCTAGGGCTGGTCCCAGTTATTTTCAAGTGAGACTTGCATTATTAAAAATGATTAGAGGGATTGGAAAGGAGAGAGAGGCCCCCAAGTTGGTACCATTTCCCCTTCCCCAAACATTTGGGTGAGCTTCTGAGCAGTTGGGTAGTTGCCTTCCATCCCATTCCTACCTCACCTGCCTGTGACAACATTTTCTTTGGAGAATGAAGAGCAGGGCTCCTGTGTAATGTTGTACAGTTACTAACAGCAACTGACGGGTACGTGTGGTGATGGAAATCTGGGTAAGAAGCAGTCAATGCCCTAAAATGCCTCCCCTTCCCAGCACAGGCACACCCCAATGCAAAACCAGGTGCCAGGCAGTCAACGGACCTCTTCCTCTTTCAAGGACCGTTCACGTTAGACCCTTATTCCAGCTTGTGTGAAGGATAATTTTTTCCCTTGAAAAGCTACAACCCAGCAACCTGTAGATGGACAGTTGCTTTTTCCTATGCCCATCTCTTGATGTGTTTGAAATGGTAAGCCCAAGGTCCACTGTGTCAGAGGTACATGCACCTGACCTTGGAAATGAGGCATGGTGGGCTGCATGGAGAAACATAGAAATGTATCAAACAGCAGTCTTTATTATGATTTATTTTCTGCAGAAGACATACCTGTTGCTCTTTGCTGAGAGTTATTGCAATAAATCAACTACATGCCCTAAGAAACACTACCAACATCAATGCTTTGAAAGCTTAATCTTCTGGATGGAAAAATTAATGATGTTTGACCACATTTTATTCCTGCTAAGGAATTCTTGAGAAAGTAAAAAGATGTGTTGGTGTTTTCTTTTGTTTTTATAGGGAGAAAAAAAGCTAGATCACATAATTTAAGAATGATGTGAAAGCATTTGTTTTGGGGCAGAAATTGCAAGATTGAATCCACATGTACTAATGATGCCCACAATTATAATTAACCCCAGAGAAGGCTGGTGACTTTAGAGAGAAGAAAACATAGTCACTATTCTTCACATTTCCCATCTCATTTGCAAGTTGCAGAGTTGCTCCGTGCTAACACCTATTTTAATGTGACTTGGTGAGCTGGGTGCTTCTCATAGCTATACTAGGTTACGTGGGGTAAAAATGGTTCAAGAATTAAAATATTCACCTTTCTAAGCCACTACAGGAGAGGCTTTAGAGCTTAGATAACTCCTCCTTTTATTTTTTTTTGCAAGTTGTTAAATACAAGACTATACTAGCTCTAAATCATTTACTTTTTGCTTCTATAATAATATCTACAAATGGAATTGTTTTGTTGTGTCATGGAGCTTCAAAAAAGCAAGTAAAATGAGCAAATGAGTCTGATTCTGTTTCTGGTTCCAAAAACTTTGTACCACAAGCTGTGTGCATCGTTTGGCACCCCAAGGATATCAGGGCCCCACAGAATACTTGAGGCCGAAGTATTTCATATATTTCCTCTAGTATTCCAGATAGACTTGATTTCTATCCTTTAAAAACAAGTTCTGGATTCTGTATGAGTACATTTCATTTCAGTTCCTTTCTTAATGTACGAGTGTTTCTCAGTTATTTTTCTGAATGTTTGATGCTACAGACAGGCTTTTGTTTTAAGCAGTCAGAAAATACAGGCAACTGGCTTTTAAATTTTCTTTCCTCTTGCATTGATCAGAGTGGCTTCGGTTTTACATCTTTGTTGAATCAAGGCAGATTGCGCTTTATGTTTTGTGTTAAAGTTTACCTACACAAATTTATGGCAAACTTCTCTCACTTTGGATATAAGGCAGGAAGTAGCTGCTAGTCTCTCCCATGTTCTTTTAATCGCTAGCTGAAGCAAATAAATTGAATTCTGCTAGTTCTATTTTTTTTTTAAGTCTAAGTAACAACTTCTCTTTTCATTTTCCCCTCTGAAAATGTATATACTTTGGCCCTTATTTTAAAAACAATCCAGTGATTTGGAATCGCTTAACTCAACGATTTTTAGATTTACTCATGTTCATCACCTTTCCATCTCTAAACATGAAGTATCTTCCTCACTATCCATTTGCACCTCGGTGCAACAGCGCTGTCCGTGTTACATCGTGTAACAGATGGTGATGGAACGGGTCACCCTGCTTTTCTCCCTTCACCCAGCAACCCACTTCCCACACAGCAGCCGGGTGCTCTTTAAGAAGCACGCGTTAGCCTCCTCTCCCCGTTTAAAACCCTGAGATGGCTTCCCTCTGCTCCCAGTACAATCCCAGGGCGACTGTGAGGCCGCCTTCCTCGCTGGCCTCCAAGCCTTTCTTCTGGCCTCCTTACTCAGTGGCTGACCACGCAGCAGCTGCACTGCCCTTGCTTTGCTTCCACCTGCCCAGCTCATCCCGGCCTTGGAGCCTGTGCACAGACCGCCCGCTCTGCTTGGAATACTCCCCACCATGCCCATGCGTAGAGGCTTCTTTTCACCAAATGCAAATGCCAAGTGTTCTGTTCAAATGCTGCCTCCTCAGAAAGGCCTCCCTCCAAGGTGTTTCTGTTACAGAACAATACATGCGCTCCTGAGAAACCTTATGCTCTGTAAAAATGCACAGTAAAATGACAGGCTTATTCGGAAAAGAGTGTTGGGGCAGATCCCTCAAAACTTACTCAACACTGAAACTATCAAAAGCAACAGTTGGTACCTTGGGAGAGAACTTGGACATCGAAGGGCAGGCGGCTTGCTGGAGGCTTAGGGGATATTCAAAATGCACAGGGGCAACTGGGCACCAGGTGAGACGGCACCGCAGCCAAGCTCTGGCCCAGCAAGCCTAGCCCAGAAGGCAGCGCCTCTGGCTCTAAGCCAAGAGCCGGGTCCTGGGACTGAGCCCTAGGCGAAGATGCTGATTTTAAACTTTCTTAAAACAAGCTGAGAAGGCTCCTGTCTGTGCAGCAGCCCAGCCAAGGATCTTTGCCTTTCTTGTTGGAGGTTATGATTTGACTCTGCTATTCCAGCTCCTAGGATAAAATCAAGGCACACACCAACAAAACATCATGCACAAGCCAACCAAACATCTATATTTATACTAAGGCTCTCCATCAATCACAAGCGAGCTAACTGATGTCATAGAAAGAATAGCTATGTAATATTATCTTCGTCCTTAAATTTTTTCTAAATTCCAACTATTTTGAGAGTCTCACTCAAAATTTTTATTTTTTAATCATTCAGTATGATAGAATGCCATTAATTTAACTTCCCCATGAGAAAGTGACCCATAGTTTACCTTCTTGACCTTGGCCTCCTTCAGTTTCTCCAATGCCAGCTTAATTTTGTCAGCCTTGGCTTGGGCTTCTTCTTCTTCCTGTAAAACGGCAAGACATTCCACACAGCCCATGACATAATGCCAGAGAGTAAAGACCTTCACCATCGCTAACGCCTCTGATATTTCATATGAACAAAAGGCTGTACCAAGAGACACATTTCACATGATCAATTTTTGGAACTTAAATGGATTGTAATAAATATCTTCAGCCCAAAGATTCAGAGGGTGGTCACCCTTTATATCTTAGGAAGAGGAACCTCAAGGTGAGATGAGGACGTTAGGGAAACTTCACCTACTTAGACCACCAAAATCTTGCTTGGCTGTAATTTGTGACTGAAGTGGTATCACTGAAGGAATCCATGGATGGACCTTGAGGAATTTGAGAACTCCCTGAACTTATATGCATACTTTTGGGTCAGTATGTGTTTTCTGGGATTCCTAGTTTTTATTAGAGTCTTAGAGGAGTTCTTAACTCCCTAGAGTTAAGACTTAGGCTCAAACGGATAAATCCCCAAGAAAGCCCTGACAAACACATAGGCAGGCAGGAAAGAGAGTGAAATGCTTTATTAGTCCAAAGCCCTTGGGTTTCTGCATGTTAATATCCCGAGACTAGGAGTATTAAGGCTCTCTGATCTATCTATTTATAATGATCAGGAAATGAGCTGCTCTGCTTATATTTTAGTCACTTGAAAGAAGACACTAATCTTCTTACCCAGATCCCACATTCAACAAAATTCTATTCAATTCAATTCAGCAAAGACTTAGGTCACGAGTGGCTCCTATCTTTAGGTCCTGGGTTAGTGGTTCTCAACATTTCTTGAGCCACAGACCCCTTTAGGAATATGTTGAAAGCTAGGAAGCCCACCAAATCTACATACTCATTCAGCTTTGCCTGTGCTTTCAGGGGTCTTGGACTGCATGGAAATCTCCATGGACCCAATATTTGAGCCTCCCCTCTGTATAGATCACTGATCTTCAATGATTAGTCTACAATAAATCTGCAACAGAGTAGTGCTGAGTGCAATTGCAAATTTGTTCATTCAAAAGGCATTTTAGGAACTTTCAAGGTGTAGTGGGCTGAAACCTGTCTCCCTCCTGTCCAATATGTCCACATCTGTGGACATATGACCCTTTGGAAAAAGGGTCTTTGCAGATGTAACTAAGTTGAGGATCCTGAGATGATGAGATCATTCGGGATTATTGGGTGGGCCCTAAATCGAGTGCTAAGGTCTTTATAAGAGGAGGAGGCTGAGAATAGAGTAATGTGGCCACAATTCAAGGAATGCCAGCAGCCACGCAGAACTAGAAGGGGCAAGGGGCGGAGTCTCCCTTATAACTTCTAGAGGGAGTGCAGCCCTGCCGACACCTTGATTTCAGGCTTTGGGCCTTGTGGCGGTTTGAGACTGTACGCACCCCAAGAAAGGCCATGTCCTTAGAGCTAATCCATTCCTGTGGGTGGGAAATTGTAGAAGGGACCTTGTGATTCCATTCGGCCAGGGGACATTCCTTTTGATGAGGTTACTTCATGAGGGCGTGGCCCAGGGTGAGTCTTAACCCTCTTACTCGAGTCTTTTATAAACAGATGAATACAAAGAGGCAGGCCACAGAGACACACAGGAGCTCAGAGGGACACCCCAGAGGCTGAGACAGGGGGTCCCCGAGGCCAGAGGCTGGAATCAGGGGAGTGCAGAGGCACGGAGGGAGGTGCCCAGAAACTGAGAGAGGAAGCCGCGGGCATGAAGCTGAAAGCGACGAGACCCAGAGGAGCCTGATCTGGACAGTTTCACGGCCTCAGAACTGTAAGCTTCTAAGTTAATCAATCCCCAGTGTGAAAGCCAAACCGTTTCTGGTATACTGCCTTGGCAGCGATTTGCAAACTACAACATGCCTCCAGCGCGGTGAGAGAATACATTTCTGTTGTTTTAAGCCTCCCAGTTTGTGGGGATTTGTCACAGCAGCCCCAGGCAGTGAAGACATGGGCTTACTAGGCTCATATTCATAAATTCTAATCACCATCACACAGAATGACAAACGTGAAGGCCACAGGAAATTGATCTGGCTTCTTATTCCAGAATATTTTTCAAGTGGCTTCCTCTGAAAAAAATCCTTTCAAATGCCCTCTTTACTTTTATGAGAGACATATTATGAGTTAACATCCAAAATAGTGATTATCTGAACCTTCCTGTTGTTTGCATTCCAGGATTCAGAGCTTTATTGCTATCAAGCATTCCTCACCTGCCTGCCCCAAGAGCCAAGCACAAGCTAAGGACGAGGAACACACAGACACATCTTTGCCCTGCTGAACGGGGCTGCCACGTACAACGAAATTCAGTTCAGCAACAATGCCATGAACACCCTCTATTGCTCAGGCTTGGCCAGGGCCAGGGACCCAGACATCTGTAAAACAAAGCCCTGCTTCTAAAAGTGCCAGCAGCATGGAGGGAGCCAACTGGAGAGATTCTATCCCTTCACAGATTTAACATATTTGTTCAGTGTCTACAACATGCCACACTCTGTTCTAGGTGTGCTGGATACAAACACAGAGGAAGCGCAAGGTCCAGGGGCCACAAAAGGAGGCTCTGTTTCTGGAAAAGGCCGTGGCAGACTTCACCTAAGAAATGCTCAAGGACCCAGGCTCGGCCACAGTGCTCGAGCCGCCAAGCCTGGTGCTCAACCCATCATCCTTCCTTCTCCACT
>JAQZBX010093004.1:0-12211 GCA_029593785.1 Cabassous unicinctus
TAAAGATACTTAGATTACGGAAAATGTTACATAACAACTATAAGGGATTCCCATATTCCCCACTCCCCACACCTCCCACTTTTCCCCACATTAACAACTTCTTTTATTAGTGTGGTACATTCATTGCAATTGATGAACACATTTTACCATCTTCCCTGCTCTGTGAAGAATGAGTAGAAAAGAGGAGACCATGTCAGAGATGATTGAATTAGGAGGTCTTGCTATAATTGTAACTCTAGGATTATATCTCAGTCTCACCTTTTAAAGACTTTCGAATCAGACATTTCTTCTAAAAGGAAACATTTCAAAGAGTTAGAATTCATCCTGCCTGAATTTGTTGTAGTGAGAAGCTTATGTAATGAGGAAACCTCTTGGATAAAGCATTGAACTACTCCAGTGCCCAATGTGTGTCTAATATGCTGGACATACCTGGTATGTCCCCTTCTACTTTGGTTTCAAGTTTTAGAACCTTTGTGGGTTTTTTTCCCCTTTCTGTTATTTTTAATGATCTTTGAGCAGCAGTTTCCAGCCTTTTCCATTACCAGTTATCTCTTTTAATTTTTACCTATAAACCTCATTTTTGAAAGATTCTACCAGTAAAAGGGAAAGTTTACTGGCTTCCCCTTTGGGTAGCAAGCAAAAACAGATATAAATACTAATCAGCACTTCCAAAAATTATGAGAGGACTAGTATTTCTATTCCGAGTTGATATAATTCCAGAAAATTCCATCTAGACTTCTGAATAATTGAAAAGGTTTATGGATCCTAGACGGGTCCTAGATACCATATTAGCAACCACTGTTTGGAGGTAAAACCTGGTCTCACTGAGGGAGGCAAACATTAAGAGGTCCAAAGTCAGTCACTCAGATCTTTTAATATAATAAATACTACTGGCGTTTTCATTCTAAAAAGTAAATTTAAAAACATAGCATTTACCATTGAACCTGAAAATTAAAATAAATTCTTAGATGAATTATTTAAATTCCTGGTTTTGAATCTCAGTGTCAAGGTAAGAAATATTTACCAATTTCTAGGAAGAGCTTAACATTTCTGGGATGATTCTGAGTGGTGATTTTGTTTGTTTATTTGTCCTCTTTTAGTTATATTAATTATAGTACAATGAGCTTAGAGGATTTATCTACATATGCATTGAAAGTTTCATGTCCTTCAAGGTAGCATCTATTTGTTATGTGTCATATACTCGTGTGTGTGTGTGTATGTACATGTGTGACTGGAAAATGGTAATGCTGGTATTTTTTGTAGAAAATGAAATCACCATTTACAAGATAATGTTACACCACATTACTTTAGATTAACCAATCCAGAATTTTGTAGTAGTCAGTCTAAAATTTGCTTTTATCTGTGGGGGAAAATAGTAAATAATTTAAAATTTCAAGCAAAATAAAAAGATCCAATGTAGATATATATAACATACTTCCTAATTGGAACTCATAAACACTGTTCATTCATTACCTGTTGATCCCTTAGACTTCTCACAACAATGTGCTTTAAAGACTTGTGAACAATTGAGCCTGGAAAATATTCCTATTTGATAAGTCTGTTGTTGCTATTTTATAGACTACTTTTAGAATTAAAAGAACAACAGCAATATAAAACTTTCCTGATTGCTACATTCTTTAACCACATCTTTTGCAAATATTTTCAATTTCTTCCATTTATACAGATCACATCAACTTGTAAATGAAACATATAGAAGAATAGAGAACTTTCTAATAGAATCCAAATTTCTGTAACTGGTTAGTTTTTTTTTTCCTGCATGGAATGTTCTGGATTTTGAAAATAGAGTATGAATTCCTTAGATTTTTTACCACCTTAATTGTACAATAATTTTATAGATTCCTTTTGGTTTAGCTAGGTTTCTATTTTTTAATTTTTATGTTGTGTTCCTAACTTTTGTAATTGCTGTGTCTAGCAAACATTTTAAAACTCTTCAACCACTTAGTAAGATTCTATTATTGAAGACTTAGTTCACATGCATATCTTTATTTACACACACAAATGAATATGTATAAAGTGTGTGTGTAATGTAATATGCATGGCAGAAAAATGTCTCTATTTGGTGTCAATTTGTAGATTGAAGGTTCTGATGAGCAAATTTACCCATTTTGCACAGAAAGAACATTTATATGCAGAACTAATATGTTAAGGTAGTTAACCCAAAGAAGCACTCACTTTTTGAGATAGAGTTTATTTCAAGCTGTCAGATAAAGAAAAACACCTTAGTGATTTTGGTGTCTTCTGTATTTCACTTTTTACTTACTTACTTAGTGCTGCAAAAGGACTAGGATGTGTGGCTCATGCTATCTCATAGCTATTCATTCACTGCTGCTCTTATTAATGTTAATGTAATTACTAGTGTGCTAGATACTGTGTAGGTAGCAAAAGAATTGTGCAATCTTCTAAGTCTTACATCCATTTTTTAATAGGTAGGAATTTAGACTTAATTGATTTGAACTAGTTAATTGTATATAGCTGACAGTCATCTGACTAGGTAGGTTATTGCTTAGGCTACTGAGACTTGCATTCATCATCTATAAAAAAACATTGATTTATTTTCATCTAAGAAAATTCCTTCTGAGCTCCTCCTGAGGATTCAGCTTTCATAGATGGCACTGTAATATTTCTAAGATAAATATAAGATCTCTACTTTTTGAGTATGTAAAAGAGGTAAACATGTAAAAGTACCCAGCATAGTATCTGGCACTTAGTATCTGTTCGATAAATATTAGGTGACTCTGAATCCCAATAAAATATTTTATTTCCCTTAACAAAATGGCATATGGTTCAAATCAGAGCTATCATAGAAACAAGGAATTAGCCACAAGGTCATAAAATAACATTGTCAGGAGAATTTAGTGGCAAGACAAGCCTTATTCCACGTCATCTAGCACTTGAACAAAGTAGCTGTCCACACACCCACAATGCAAGTTTAAGGACCAGGTATGAATTATGGAAGCAAGACTTCATCTCCTTCAGGACCTGGAAAATTGATTATTTAAAGAATTTTAGAACAAATAGAGAAGAAAAATTTGTGGGTATACATTATCTATCTTCTTCCTATATTTTCTTTTTGGTAAGTATAGTAATTTAAGAAGTAGTACTTTGTACTTTTTTGAGTTAGAATAAATAAAGGCACTCAGGCTACCCTTCCTTTAGAAGTAAATGAATGGCTTCATCTGAGTGAAAATTATACCCTACAGCTGTGATAGAGTTGGTGTTATTCTGTTCTGAATGGTGGGTACTGAGACTGCTAGTCTTTTTAAATTCAATCATGAGCACACATCTTTGGGGAAAATCTAAATAAATGTGTTTCACAATCCTGCCCTCTCAGAAATAGCCGACATTGTCAATCGAAAATATTTCCAAGACAGTATCCAGTGTGCTAATATGTTTTTTTGATTGATTGGTTAACTTATAACGTATATATCACATTTGCATGATATTAAGTATGGTTTTACATAAGATTTCATGTTGAAATAAGTAATTCAAGTTCTCCAGCCTTTGTAATTATTATGAATTGGAAAAAAATTTTAAAGTACTTAAATGTTTTTTAAAACATGCATAGGTTGTCAGCTATGGCTGATAGTAATGTTGCTAAGTTTGGAACTATTTTGAAGAAAATCTAATAATAGTATCTGGATTAAGAAAACCCTGAAATCTTTCATACTGTTGTTGATTATTGGCTTGCCTTTTTTTTTTTTTGAAAGCTTTCCTTCGCTATCAGATTATATACTCTTCCTGCCTTCAGTGCCCCATCTGAGGCCCACCTCCTCTGGAACATTCTCTAGAATTAGGAAAGCAGATACTGGGGAAGGATAGGAGCTCTTTCTTTTTATAGGGATTATGATTACACTCACTTAGGGTTGGACTTTATTATTTAAAGTAGTGTAGAATCTACACTGTAGATGCTGACTCTACATTGGACTGCCCAAGGTAAAGAGAGAATGCCAGTCAGCTTTGGCAGAACCCCTGAGAGCATTCGGTTTATGACTGCTGTGGCTCTCCTGTCCAGAACAGCCAAATGAAGTAGACCATATACTTATTATTTTGTGTAGTAACATAGGTTACAAATATTATTTTGTATGTATTAAAAATGTTTAATTAGACTTAGAAGAAATAAATCCTGTGTGTAGGTTTTAAATAAAGGATGTAGTAAATTACATACTGCCCTAAACTTTGGAAATATTAAAGAGGATCCAGCATGATAAAGAAGAGTTGATAATGAGTGCTTTATCAGTGCTTGTTACTGTAATCACTGCCATAAGCACTTTATATATAGTAAGTTCATCTTTCAAGTTCCTCAGGCCAAAAAGAGAAGAGTTATCATTGACTCTTCTCTTTCTCTCAAATTATTCAATTCATCATTGGATATATTTGGACTTATATCAGAATCTGACTACATCTCAACACCTCCACTATTACTGTCGACTCTAGCCGCAATTATGGCAGCAATTTCCTTACTGATCTTTGTTTCTGCCCTCTCTTGCCTTCAGTCTCCTCTTAACCCAGTGTTCACTGTAATCCTGTTTAAATGAAGGTCCCATCCCTGCCCATGTTCTTACCTCTAAAACGCTGTAGGCTGTGGTTCCCGGTTACTCATCTGACTTCATCTCTTACTTTTCTTGCCTGTCCTTACTGTACTCCAGCCTGCTTGCTATTCCTCAGAAGTGCAGTGCCTGTTCCACCTCTCAGGGCCTTTGCACTTGTAATTCCCTCTGCCTCTTCTCAGTTACCCACATACCTCGTGCCTCACTCCCTTACCAATTTTAGAATTTATTCAGATGTCACCCTCAGCGAGGTCTACCCTGACTGCTCTATTTAAAATTGCAAACCCTTCCCCCTTACTTTTCCTAACATCCTTCCTTGCTTTAGTTTTCAAAAGCGCTTAACCAATTTTAACATTCTATATACTTTTCTTACTAAGATTGCCTGTGTTCTCTTTTCCTCCACTGGAGGTATGCTCCCTACAAGCAAGGAGTTTTGACTGGTGTATTCTTTGCTCTATGTCTGGTACCTAGTTTAATAAGCATGTATTACAACACCTGGTTATAAAACATGCTTGTTAAATATTTCTTGAGTGAATGAACAAACTGCCACCTCTGGCTCTATCTTTTCCTAAGCTTTCTTTCCTCCCCCAATGCAGATGTGCTGTAGAGCAAAGGAAATTATTAATTTTACAATAGCTTCTTTTTCTTTATTCTTTTATTTTTCTACAGCCACTTTATTGAGATATAATTCACATACAGTTCACCTAAAGTGTGCAAATCAATGATTTTTAGTATATTCTCAAGTTGTATGTAATCATTACCACAATAAACTTTAAAATATTTTTATACTCCCTGTAGCCAGTAGAAATCATTGCATTTTTCTCCCATAAACTCTCCCACTTCCACCCTGGAAAGTGGGTGGAACCACTAATCTACTTTCTGTCTCTATAGACTTGCTTATATCTGGACATTTCATATACATAGAATCTTACAGTATGTGGTCTTGCATGACTGGCTTCTTTTACTTAGTATAATGTTTTCAGGGTTCATCCATGTTGACCTATGTTATGTTCATAGCATGTATCAGTTGTTCATTTCTTTTTATTGCTGAGTAATACTCCATTGTATAGGTATACTACATTTTGTTAATCCATTCACCACTTAATTTCAGACATTTGGGTTGTTTCCCCTTTTTGGCATTATGTGCAAGGTTTTGTACGGACATATGTTTTCATTTCTCTTTGGTACATACTAAGGAATTGCATTGCTGAGTCATGTGGTAACTGTATGTTTAACATTTTGAGGCGCTACCAATCTGTTTTCCAAAGCAGTTGCACCATTTTATAATTCCACCAAATGCATGAGGTTCCACATCTTTGCCAGCACTTCTTATTATCTGTCTTTTTTATTATAGCTCCTAGAGAATGTAATAGGTAACTAGTGAGTATCTCATCATGGATTTGATTTGCAGTTCCCTCATGGTTAGTGATTTTGAGCATCTTTCATGTGTTTATTGACCATTTGTATTCCTTCTTTAGAGAAATGCCTATTTGGATCCTTTGCCATTTTTAAATTTGGTTATTTCTTTATGTATTCTGGACACTAGATCTTTATGAGATAGATGATTCGCAAATATTTTCTCCCAATCTGTGGGTTGTCTTTTCTCTTAACAGTGTCTTTTTGAAGCACAAAAATTTTAATATTGGTGAATTCCAGTTTATTTTTTCTTTGGTTGCTTATGGTTTTGGTGTCATATCTAAAAAAACGTTGCCTAAACCAAGGTCACAAAGATTTACCCCTGTGTTTTCTTCTACGAGTTTTATAGTTTTAACTCTTACATTTAGATACATTGCAATTTAATTTTTGTCCATGGTGTGACATTTAGGGGTCCAATATTATTCTTTTGCCTATAGATATCCAGTTATCCCAGTACCATGTGTTGAAAGGACTTTTATTCCCCACCCAATGAATTGTCTTTGGACCCTTGTTGAAAAGCAGTTGACTATAACTGTGAGGGTTTATATTTGAACTCTCAGTTCTATTCCATTGGTTATGATAGCTTCTTACACATTGCTGTCAAAAGTGAGAGGCAGGTGGTTACTTTTGAGCAGTGGTCAACTTGCCTGGGCTTGTGTTCTTAATAGCTGGAAGCCTTTGGTTTTCTGGGAAGCTGTTTTCTTGGGATAAAGCCTTCAAGAAAGAAATATTTTAAAGCTTCTTAATTCCCTGCTTCATTCTATTGCTTTTTTTCCCGAAAGTTATTTTCTTTACCTTTATGAAGTTGTAAGGTTAAAGTCTTTCTCTAGTGGCTGTGCATTTTGAATTCTTTTTTTCCTCCTACAAAAAGCTCTTTTGGGCCCCCATAGAATTTGAGATCAAGATCAGTGAATTGCACACATTTGCATGGCATTATCTGGAGTTTCAGCACAGTATGGACTTGCACCCAAAGCCCTGTTCTGATTAAATATATCTATAGTTGACCAAGGGTAATGGGGCCAGCTGGCGGTCTCCTTGTGGCTTGAATGCCATGTTGGACCACACAGGTATCTTTTTTTTTTTTTTTAGGAGGTACCAGGGATTGAACCCAGGACCTCATACATGGGAAGCAGGTGCTCAGCCGCTGAGCTACATCTGCTCCCCTTACACAGGTATCTTTTTATTCCAGGGTATTAATCTTGGAAGTTCAACTTCTGATCTTAGAAGTTAAAAATTCCTTTGGCAGGGCAAGATAGTGGAAAATCAATCTTTACTGTTGTGTTAAGATTACCAGGGATGAATACTATGTGGGTAATTCAGTTTGTTTTGTCTCTTTTCCCATTCAGTCAGCCAGGTAGAAGTGAACCCATATCCAGACATGTATCTTCTTAAATCCCAAAACAGATTTAACTTAATCATCTTTCAAGTATTTGTGTTCTATAGAATACTAATCCATGTAATCACCCTCATAGTACCACTTTCCTAAGGGTATAGCACAGTTATTTTATGCTTTAGTTCTTTCAAGACACATCTCAGTTGGATAATAAACACATAATTTCTTCCCATTCCTAAAACAGAATGACAGCCTCATTCTCTAGTCATGAACTGGACATTGTAAAGTGTTGCCACTATAATAGTCACCCATTTAATAATAATTTTTTAAAAAGCTTTAGTGCCTACTGTGTGCTAGAGGTTTGACTTGAGAAGGTCAGGGGCACCGTCTGTGAGGAAACAACAGTTAAGCTGAGATCTTAGAGAGGAATCAGCTCAGGGGTAGTGCAAGAAGTCTCCCAGACCAAGAGAGCAGTGTGTTAGCAGAACCGCAAGAAGGTAGTGTTACAGGAAACCAAGACCCCTGCAAGATGAGACTGGAGAGTGGGATGGGACCAGGCTCGTCATGACCTTGTAGGCTGCTCTGAGGAGTTTGCTCTCTCTCCAAAGAGCAGAGGGAAGCTGTTGAGATGTTTTAACCAAAGCCACCTTATGTACAACCAGTGAGCAAGACCTTCCTTAGAGGCAAGTTAGCTCTTACTATTTTTAAAGTTCTTTGTTATTTAGACAAGGGCTTCTCCAACGTTAGTGGTGTAAGAATCATCTAGAGGGCTTGTTAAAAACAGATTTTGGGCCCCACCTCCAGAGATTTTGACTAAGTCTGGATGGAGCCCAAGAATTTGAATTTCTAAGAAGTTCCCAGAACATGCTGATACTGCGGGTCCTTCCCAATGACCAGATTTTGAATAGCAGTCATGTAGAGCCTCAGAATTAACTAACCCCTCGAGTCATTTTTTTTTCCCTTGGATATATCCAGCAAAAAAAAAATATATTTTTTATACAATAACTAAGAAATACTTTTTTCTTTGTGTTTTGAGAACTGTATTTTATACTTTCAAGGCAATAAAATTATATCTTCTGTAAACAGGTGTTGTGGGAGCAAACAGTATTGGAGAGATATAATCCTCAAAATCAAGCTATTTAAAATTGGGAAGAAATAGTAATTAGCAAAACATTTTTAAAATTTTAAGTGGCATCTTGATGTGATGTTGAGATTTTGAACAATAGGGTTTGGGATTTGTAAACAGTTGTTTTAGCACGAATATACCTATAAATTATTCAGTCTGGTTTTTATTTTTGTTTTTCTAGATCTTATTACTTGTTTGGACACTGCATCCAATTTTTTGGAACCTGAGTTCAGGTATGACTATATTTTTGATATTTTATTGTTTGCTTAATTGTTACTCTTAATCTGCATTTTATTCTTATATACATTTGAGATTAATGTATATTACATGACACATTATCATTGGTCTAAGACTTAAGTATATTACAGTTTGTTTAAAACTGTTGAGCTGCTATGTTTAAATTTTTATTTTATTGTAGATTTGAATCTTCACAATGAAGTTTCATTTTAATAAGCTTTAAAAGTAGAACTAATTGTGCTTCAAAATCTGGCAGAACTAATAAAGGTAGAATTATTATTTATATTCTCAAAAAAAGAGAAGGGTGACAGTTTAGGATTTTACAGAATTCTTCCATGTTTTTACCCAAGTAGCATTTCTGCCACTAGTTCCATGCTTCGTGCCCTTGTCTCTTGCCTGGAAAAGGATTAATTTCTAATTGATCTTTCATATCTATTCTTTGCCGACTTTATTCTACCATTCGCATTGCTGCCAAGTTATTTTCCAAAATACATATCTGATCCTTCCCCTGCTTAAAAATCTTCAGGAACTCCTTATGACAAAAGATGTCCAAATTCCTTGTCTGGTCTTCAGGATATTTCACAGGTAGTCCTTAGGCCATTTTTTGGACTCTCATCTTTTGGTGTTTTTCCCTATTATTCATGCTGAAATTGCTCTTATTTATTTACACTTCTCTGAGCTCTTGGGACTTTTGCCTGGGGTCTCTACTCTTCTCTGCTTGGCAAAATAATTCTCATTTTTCAAGGCCCATCTCACTAACCCATAATCCCCTAAGTTCCTACCACTCCCCCAAAATAGTCTTAATTTTGTCTTCAAGAATGGTTCTATCTGGGAGCAGTGTCCTCTTCAGCCAGGTGCTTGGTTGAAGGAGAGTACTTGCTAGGGGCTCCAGGTCAGCAGAGGTGACCCTGGCATCTGTTTATGGCAGACGGCCCTGCCAGAGGGAGAACCCATCCAGGTCAGCTGTCTGTGCCTTCCACTTTCCATCTGTGTTGTCACCATCCTAATCCAAGGTCCCCTTATCTCTCACCTGGACTGCTGGACTATCTGCCCAACTGTCCCAGCTTCCAATCATGCTTCCTTATAATCTCATATCTTCCCAGGAGCCAGAATAATCTTTTTTCAATATATAAGTCAGATGATGTATGCAAGTATCAAAATCCTTTAGTTGATTCCTATTTTACATAGAAATATAATCCAGACTCCTTGCTGTAGTCCACAAGGCTTCAGCATAATTTGGCCCCTGCCCACGTCTCCAACATTCTTCAGTCTAACCTTACTCTTTGCTCACTGCACCCTACCTTTCCTGGCTGTCTTCGGTTCCCGTCCATGCCAGGCCTGCCTCATGGGCACACTATTCCTTCTGGTTGGTGTGCATTTCCTCTGCTTGCTCCAGTGGCATCTCTTAGCCCTCACTGAGGCTTCACTTCCCCATTCCCTGACTGTGGCAGAACAGAGCTCTGTGTAAGAGCACAGACTCTGGCACCCATCTGCCACTTACCAGCTGTGTGATCTGGGCACAGTTGCCTCAGTTTCCTCGTTTGTAAAATGCGGATTATAATAGTGTCTATCACATAGTGGTGTATTGTCGATTACCTGAAGCACCTAGAACACTGCCTGGCACATAGTAAGAGTAGCAGCTTCAAAATCTAATTAGTTATTTCTGTAAGTATTGATTTAATGTCTCGCTCTCCCACTGCTCAGTGAGCACAGGGGCCACATCTGTTTGGGTGACCTTTGTAACCCAGTACCTAGCTCAGCTCAGTGCCTAACAGAAAACATAATAGACATTCAAATAACTGTGTTTAGTGGATGAGTGTGACTGAGCAAGAATGAGTGCATAAGTAAATGAATGAATGAATGCCAAACATTTTTTTAATACAACTTTAATTTGCTCAATAGAGGGCTGGTCAAGTAAATTATGGTTTACCCATAAAATAGAATATCATGTAGCTATTAAAATGATGAACTAAGTCTTGCAGTAGAAAATATATATACCATTTCTTATGTAGTTAAAAAAATCAAAGCAGTATATAGAATATGAGGTAATTTTTGTAAATATTTTGATAAGGCACACTGTGTAGATATATGGATGGAAAAAAGTCTGGAAGGGCTTTTTAGAAGTGGGGGTTCTCTCAGAGTTGTAAGATTATCAGTGATATGTACCTTTTCATATGTTCTGGATTTATCTGAATATTTCCATATTATAAATGTATAAATAAAGTTTGAAGAAAAAAAACTTCCCAGATTACTTTTCTAATGGGGAGCAGGAAAAAAGCACTAAGTAACAATTTCAGTCTTGATTTTAACTTAAGCATTTTTAATAAAAGTCATGACATGAGTTATACAGTAGGTTATAAATAACAGCAAAGAAAATTGAAGACTCACTGACCCACAAATGCTATTTACATTAGACTGAAAAACTTTTCCCTGAAAGTACAGTGTTATGCACCCTTTTACTTTTTTTCATCTTTCAGTAAGTACTGCCCAGCTGGTTGTCTGCTTCCTTTTGCTGAGATATCTGGAACAATTCCTCATGGATATAGAGATGTAAGTTGAATATAGACTTATTTTAAAGTTATGTTATAACTTTATTTATCTATTTATTTTCTTTATTTTTCCTGGGAGGTCCCGGGGATCAAACCCAAGTCCCTCCATATGGGAGATGGATGCCCAACCATTTGAGCCACATCCATCCCCCAATAACTTTATTTTTTAATCTCCACATAAGGTATTGATTGCATATCTTTGTCTTGATTTTAATTTTCTTGGGATTGTTCCATTTTAGTATTATGTAATGTTTTATTCCTTTTCTTTTGTTATAAAACTGTTCTGTGTTAGAGGATTAATAATCAATTCCATGTTTATAAGAAAACTACCCAGATTAATTTCTTGATGAAGTGTGCCTTATTTAGGAATTATCAAAAGAAAAATAGAAACTAATAATTTTCTTTTTCTTTCCCTCAAGTCCTCACCGTTGTGCATGGCTGGAGTGCATGCAGGAGTAGTGTCAAACGTTTTGGGTGGTCAAATCAGTGTTGTAATTAGTAAAGGTATCCCATACTATGAAAGTTCCTTGGCTAACAACGTCACATCTGTGGTGTAAGTACACATGCTTTTTATAATAAGCATGCTGGGCAGGGTTAGAAGTCTCCTAGCTAGACTCAGCAATATCACTGTTAACGGTGTCCATGAAATAATATTCATACAATAAACATTCATATTTGTTGTGCTTAATGTCTGAGTGTATGGAAGAGTTGGTGTGAGTATAGGCAAATGGTACTATCTTAGCTTATTCTACTTCAAAAATGTAGTCATTTAGAAGGGTGGTGTGTTTCTTTCCTTTATTTTCTAAAAGTGTTGAAAAAAAAGTATAAGAATCTAGATGTTTGTAGCTAAATCCTTACTTAACTTCCATTTGGAGCTCAGAAAACATAACTGCTCTGTACCTTATAGACCATGTGACCCAGGATGGATTTAGGATAATTGAAATACTTTGAAGATAAATTAAATTTTGACGTAAATGAGCAG
>JAQZBX010093005.1:0-12201 GCA_029593785.1 Cabassous unicinctus
CTGAATATACATGAAAGATGTACAAAATTTTTCAAATAATCAAGGGACAGGACATGGTCACCGTGGGTAGGCAATCCCTCAATAAATGAGGGAGTCTGAATTCCCAGCCTGGAGAGCTTTGCCACATTCTCCAAGGGAGCAACAATAGTCCCCTGAGTGCATGGGCAAAAAAGGATGGTCCACTGATGGGTTCTTGTTATTGATGAGTCTTAGGAGTCTTTGCTCTTGTAATTGAAACTTAGCCCATTGTTATGCGGTGCCTAAGGGTTACCAACTGAGAGCCTCCTTGTTGCTCAAATGTGGCCTCTCTCTAAGCCAAACTCAGCATATGAATGCATTACCTGCCCCCCAATGTGGAACATGACTCCCAGGGATGAGCCTCCCTGGCAATGAGGGATTAATACCAAGTGCCAACTGGCAACACTATTGGAAAAAGTCCTTGAATAAAAGGGGGAAGAGGTAAAGAGAAAAGAGTTCATGTGGCTAAGAGATTTCAAAGAGATTCGGGAGGTCATCCCAGACGTAACGCTCATATACACCTCAGTAGGATATCATAGAACACCAAAATGGATATCACCCCACACAGAGGGCCTCCTGAGGGCTCTGGAAACACCCAGGTCCTATATAAGGGGAGATAGCCCGGGAGATTGATGCCTTATTAGTGGGCTCTACTTTGGAATCTGTGCTCCTGGGAGTGACAGAGTTGGACTCAAATAAGTCCTCCCTGTACATGGTCCATCAGCCCCTTCTATTCAAATCTATTTATGTTCTTCATAAGAGTTGGGAAGGTTTTGGTCATTATTTCCTCAAATATTCTTTCTGCCCCTTTCCCATTCTCTTCTCTGACACACCAATAATGTGAATGTTTGTGTGTTTTTCTTGTTGTTCAATTCCCTGAGACTCTGTTCCATTTTTTCCATTCTCTCTTTCTGTCCTCCTGTCTTTTCCAGTTCAGATATTCTGTCTTCAAAATCACTAATTCTGTCTTTAAGCATTTCAAATCTACTCTTATGTGCCTCTAGTGTATTTTTAATCTTGTTTATCTTGTCTGTCAATCATATAATGTTTGTTACTTTTCTTTCCAAGTTTTCAAATTGTTCTTTATGCACTCCTAGTGTCTTCTTAATATTTCTTATTTCCTTAGTCATATTTTCTTTAAATTTTTTAAAGTGATTTAGGAGAATTGTGTGATTATCACTGATTAATTGTTTTAAATCCTGTATCTCTTCAGGATATTTAGTTTATTATTTTGGCTGTGCCATCTCTTCCTGTTTCCTTGTATGGATTGTAATTTTTTGATGTCTAGGTGTCTGAATATGTTGGTGTATTTACTCTGATGGCTAATTTCACTCTCTTGCCTATTTTTTCCCCACAGATCTTCTTTGATATTTGGTTCAACTTATCCTGAGTCTTTAAAATTGCTCAGCTTAAGTGTTCAAAATTGGATCAATGACTCACTAGAGGGGTGCAGATTTTCACACATGGTTTGTATACTAAGATTGTGAAGTTTTTGTCAAGCAGTTTCCATACTGGAAGCAGATGGCACTAGTAAGCACACCTTTCCATGGAGGTGTTTCAGTCTCATCTTTCCTGTGTTCCTGTGTTGAGTCTCCAGATGGGAGACTCAAAGTGGCCTCTGCTGGCTGAATTCACTGAACAAAAGCACCCCAACCTTCTGTCCATTTTCACTTGAAAAAGCTGACAGGAAGGAATATGTGTGTTCCACTCTCAGTTGGCTACAATGAGCCAAGACTTTTATCCTAGCTTGATATCTTGGGGATGGAGGAGGGGAGACATTCCTGGCCACAACAGGGACTTGTTAACTGATGTTTGTCTTTTCAGGCTTCTTCATCTCTCTGTCCCTCAGCCTCCTGGGAGTTGCATAACATTGTCCTGGTTTGCTTACCCCCATAGCAGTTCCCTCAGATAGCTTTTGGCTCTTTCTTCATTGTTTTGGTGAGAGCATTCAGCTCTGCCTATTAGTCCATCACCATCTTCCCAAAATCTCCAAGGACTACTATTTTAAAAGAAACCTCTTCTGGAGAAAATGTGCTGAGTTAAGTTCCTTAATTTTGGGTCTTTTGTGCTTGATACCTTATAGCTTCATTTCAATATATATTTTACATTGCTAATGGAGGAAAAACAAAAACAGGATTGTTCTTGGCTATGGAGAGGGGCAAACCGAGGTAAGAAAAGTGAGGAAAAGATTGTAAGAAGGGAAGAAGCATACATTGTTTCAATTAAATACAAATAAGATATCCATTAAAATTACATGATCATTTAATCAGAATTTTAAGAGATAAATTTGTGGGCACATAATGGACAGCCATGAAAACCGTGTCATGCAAAACTGTTTAGAATTGCTTTAAATATGCAAAGGGAATGTTTAAGGATATGAAGGTAGGAAAGCAGGACTTGAACAACTTGGATTCCTTGGCTCAGACTGTCACTTCAGGGTTTTATTTCTGAATTCAGCCATGATTTCCAAACTTTCCTGGACTATCCAACCTCTCTCATTTTTGGGGCATCTCCCAAAAATGGTAGAGTGCCATTTTCTACTTCTAAGTAAATTAATGTTTCAGATATGAAACATACTCTTTATTGGAAGTCATTTATTTGCTCTTAGAGGTAAGTTTTTCAATCAGTTTGAAGGTCTCTCTTCACATTGTTTACAGAAGACTAATCTAATGGACACCTTAATTGGTTTTCTTCATTAAAGAAAAGATGATTCTCCTGGAGAATATTTCCAAAATGAAGGATTGCAGTGCTACAAAGCTTTTACAAAGCCTCTTTATTCACAGAAGGGGAGAGTAATGACATCAGCATTTTGAGGCCAGCCTTTCAGATGTTTCTATTCTTGGGATTTCCCTCATTAGAAGAGTTTAATGTTAGTGGCAATGTTTCAGGGACAGGGTCTAAATAAAGTTACAATTCTTATCTACTGTCCTGGGCTTTCAAGACCCATGGTGACCATTGTTCATGATCCACAACAACATGCCTTCTCTTGTTTGGATGGTAAGTGATAGTGCACAGCATCAAGAGGAAAGAACCAGAACCCTGTGATGAATTCTTTGGCCAAAGACCCTCACTGACACTCTTTTCCACTTTCCCCCTGTATGAAAAAAACCTCATGGAGATTGATTTATGCTTTCTATCACAGAAGTTTAAGAAAAATGGGAAATACAAGGAGAGAAGACACTCTTGCTGTTGTCTAATCTCACAAAGTTCTTTCTGAAGCACTAGGTTAGGCACAATGCCAGACTCCCTGGGATGGGAAAGGCTGTTGTGCAAAACAGAGGAAATTTTTCAATTTGGTCCTGATAACTCTTTCATGGAAGAAAGTATGCCATCTGTGAGAGAAATTCTTCAAGGCCAGCTGTTTTTCCAGTTTGTCCTTTAGAGAAATATGACTTAAATGTTTCCATTTTTTCTGCTTTGGATATTGATAGTAATTCCCACAAAAATTTGCAATGTCTAAGGCAAGCTTTCAGTCTCTGCAGCTTCTAGGAAATCCATACTCCCCACCCAGTCCCAATGAGCTACCCACTCAGAGACTCAGAGGGCAAAAACAAACTATGGGGACAAGTATTTAAACTGAATCTAACTTCAAATTGTGGGTGCAGAATGACCACTCCTTTTTCTTTATGGTTTGCCATCTCTTGTAGAATTAGGATTGTTTTTGAAACCATGTAAAGGTGGATATAGTTGAAATGTGTGTAGTAGACATGTAACCTGATCCCACAACTTACCAGCTGTGAATAAGTAATTTTCTTAAGCCTAATTTCAATTTTCTCTGTTGTAAAATGTAACTAGTAATACTAATAATTTATTTATTGTAAGAAAATTAACAAATTCTACCATCTCATCCCGACATTTATTCTCTTTAAACAATATAGAAAGAAAGAGCTGAATGTTTTCTTCAAAGGTAAAAAAATTATTAAATATTTTTATTTTGTAAATTCTTTTATTTTGAATATATGTCTGAGAGTATATACTATTCCACTCACAGAGTTAAAAGTTAGATTTTTGCCTTTGAATGTAGTTGCAACCAACTAAACATTGAAAAGATTACATTACACAATTAATTTCCTATCTTGAAAGCCATATTACCACTTAGAACTCTTATCCAAGAATTACCAGCTTTGCAATCCATACAAGCTAGGAAGCTTCAATGAGAATAAAGGGAATGGTTGGGGTGAGAGTGTTAGAGAGGAATGGGAGAAAAAATGGAGATGTCAGAAGGGCATGAATAGATTGTACCATTCCTTGTATTTTACTGAAGGGCTTTGTATTTATAATCCAAATCTCTTTACAATGAGTCTATAGATATCCCTCTTAATAAGATTGTATAGTAATATAACAAACTCCCTTACCCTGAGAAATAAGAACACACAATGAAAAAGCCCCTGTATCAAACTTCCCAGTTAAAAGATCCTAAACTAACTTCCAGCTCTGTGGGATGATCGAGCTTCTTAGATCTGATGACAAAACCTTTAAAAGGGTAGTTTCCAACATCATTAACTCTCCAAAGTCCAGATGTGGAATAAATGATTCCTTGATTCCTTGGGTTGCTTTAAGCACTAAGATGAACTGACCATAAGTGCTCTTTAATTATTCATCATAGATTTAATGACTGGATTATCTAAATTGAAACCCTGTTTTGCTAAAGCAATGTTGGGGTTTTATTAAATGCAAGTTACTGTAGACCATTCAATCATGGGACCTCTAGAAATGGGGATGTATGATAACTGAGGTTTGTACTATTTTGGGTTTCATCAATGTCTTTCTTACATCCAACTTTAGGATGAGCCAAAGCCCTATATCAGACTCTATCCATATAAATATTTACCTTGCTAAAATGAGGTTTCCAGTGAATATTCAGAAATTATGTCCAGATTGAAACAGGTAAGGTGGTTAGTGTTGTGTGTTTATAAATGTTCATGGGCCAAACTATATGATAACCACAATAAAATGGAAGATTCGAGTGAGTAGAGCTTTTAGACTGTTGTTTCTTAGAAAAAATTAAAAAAATATTATAAAGCACACCATGCATATGGTCCCATTATTGAACACATCTAGAAAATTTATCACACAAGTGTCTGTGCATGCATATTTCCACAAGGGCTGCAAGTCATAGAAATAGTGAATGATCACATTGGTGCCAGGGAAGGGCAATGTCAAAGTCAGGGTTAGATGTACTGAAGAACAGATAAAAGATCTTATTGAAGCCATAGTCACCAAAGCACCACAGACACCCCAACATATGATGGCCATGAATTTCAGGGGCTTAGAGAGGACCATAAAAAAGTCATGAGCATGAGCACAAAGATCTCCATGGACCCAAAGAAATGGGCAGCAAAGACCTGAGTCATGCAAATTATAGTAGGAAATGTTATTCTTCTGAGCAGGGAATATCAACCTGAGAATCATGGTTGTAGAGAAGCAGGCATCAGCAAAGGACAGGTAAAACAGAAAGAAGTTTATGGGACTCTCACAGGTTTGCCTTTCCTTAATAGTCACTGCTATGAGAACATTCCCCAAGAGATTTGCTAAGAAAAATATCAGGAACACCTCAAAGATTGCTTTCTGCTTCCCATCTTCTTGTGTTCAACCCCATCAAAATGAATTCAGTCATACTATTGTTTATTTATTGACAAAGGAGTTCTAGGTAGAATGCAGTTGACAGAAGTTTAATTGGCACTGAGAAGAAAAGAAGTAACATTGTGGGATAATCAGTGGACAGAATTCTGAATTCCTTGACTCTGCTCTGTAAATTTGTTACTTTAAACTGCCTTTGGTGTGTACCAGAACCTCTGGGAATTTTTGTAATTCTTCAGCTGCCCACTTCTCTCCTAGATTTATCTATTGATGAGGAAACTCATTGCATTGGAACAAAGTATTTCCATTTTGAAAAAAAAACAAACTATCTTTCAGAAAGTTTGTGTCCTACAAAGATTGAAAAATGCAATACTTGTTCTAAGACCTTGACCACGTGAATTAATTGCATTGAAACGTGGCTTTCATGTGAAAAATTTTGTGCATATATCCACCCTACCTTATCATTAGTAGTTATAAGAATTGAAAAGTAATTTTTTTACTCCCACAGTACACACAACCATATACATGTGTGTTTAATCCATTTACTATAAAATCTGAAAAGCATTATTCCAATATAAATAAACACTAATACTGTAAAGAAGTTCTTCTGAAAAAATTATGCTCATTTATCAGTTTCAGTCCTGGTCAGGACAAATAAATAAACAAACAAAAAAGAAAAAAAACACCAAAAACCCTGTGTAACATTTTGAGGGTTGCATAATGGTGAGTTCCTATTCTTTGCCTACTCTAGAAATTACTCCATTTCTCAGTTTAAAAATAAATTGTTCCTCTTTTCTGCCTATAAATTTAAGCTGGTACAAAATTTGTCATATTCTTGTATTATGTTTTACTCATATATGTCCTTCTATACCCTGAATTACCTAGGGTGTTTCTTCTTTCTTAATTTTTCATTAGAGAAGTTTTGAACTTACAAAGCAATCATGAATAAAACACAGGATTCATGTATACCACCACACCATCAACACTTTGCATTGGTGTGGAATGTTTGTTACTATTGATGAAAGCACTTTTTAAAATAAGTTATACTATTTTTTAATAGTAATTACCTTTGTTACACTTGGAAGATTATGAGAATAGATCTATCATCCATTATTTACATTGAGTGAGTTTTTTTTTCCCATATACCACCCTATTATTTCCATTTTGTATTAGTATCTTATATTTACTATAATTTATGAAACAACATTCTTATGCATGTACTAGTAACTATAGTCCATCATGTAAAAGAGGGTTTACTGTGATGTAGCACCTTAAGATTCATTTTGTAATTTTTATTGTAGTAATATATACATCCTAAAATTTCCTCTTTTAACCCTAATCTATCTCTTAGTAACCTATATTCTAGATTCTAACTCAATCAGTTTGCCTATTATATTTAGATCATAACAGTGAAATCATACAATATTTGTTCCTTTTTGGCCTAGCTTATTTCACTCAACACAATGTCTCAAGCTTCATCCATGTTGTCGCATGCATCAGGACTTCATTCCTTTTTACAGTTGAGTAATATTTTATCACATATCTAAATAAATAAATATATGTATATATATACCACATTTTGTTTAATCATTCATTGGTTGATGGATACATCGTTTTATTCCATCTTTTAGTAATTGTGAATAATGCCACTGTGAACATTAGTGTGCAAATATCTGTTTGAATCCCTGCTTTTAGTAGCAGGATTGCCAGATGATATGGTAATGCTATACTTAGCTTCCTGAATAACTCTCAAAATGTCTTCCACAGCAGCTGCACTATTTTACATTCCCACTAGCAATGAATGAGTTTCCTATTTCTCCATATACTCTCCTAACCTTATTGTTTTCTGTTGTTTTTCTTTAATAATGGCCATTCTAGTAAATGTTAAATGCTATTTATTCTTAAAATATGATTTGAAAAAAAAAACTATATGCCTCATACAATGGTATGATTTTTTTCTATTTTACATATTTGTTCCTGTTTACATATAGTTTATATTACTTAATCATTTAACACCATTTGTATTCTGGTGTCATTTAGAATTATAGTAAACACTCAAGAATATAATTTCTATTTCAAGTTATAAATTTCATGTTGTAAAAATGCAATATTTTTTATGAAGCATCTATTGGACCATTTTCCCATTGAGACATTTATTTTTTCTACATTTACACTTCCATAAATAACAATTTTATAAACAACTTTACAATAGATTTCAGAGTGCAATATTGTTTCCTGAAGTGCTAGGATTTCATTATTATGAATAATGTATACATTTATTTTTCTATATTGTTGCAACATTTATTATCTGTATTATATTGTGGAATAATTAGTGATTATGATAAAATATTCAAGATAAGCATAACAATGAGAGAAGTAAAATTAAAATATTTCTCCCATTTATTGAATCAATAATCTCTCACTCCAGACATAACACTTTCTTGATGCCCTTCTATATTTGCACATATATATATCTGTATGCCTTCTGTCTTCTTTTATGTTAGTAAGGCCAATATTTCAATGTTGATGATTGTGCAGATGAAAATGATACACAGATAATATGCTTCCTTGAGATATTTCTTAATATCTCACTTTGTTAGTAAGGATACAATTATATATTCGGCACTTTCATTAATCATGTAGTCACAACAAAAAGTTTAAGTTTCATGGATTTGTATTCTGAAGATATGCCCTTCTGGAAATCGTTCATCTTTTGTCTGTTTTTTTTTTTTTTTTTTTTTTTTTTTTTGAATCTTATTATTTTACCTAAGATTGGTATTAATATAACAAAATAATTAATTCATATTATAGTAAGAGTTCAGTCACTGAAGCCAGGTTGTCTGGGTTCAAATATGAGCTCCACTCTTTACTAACTGTGATTTTGATTATTAGACATAATCATCGGTACTATGCAATTACACTTTTAAAAATTCTGTTTAATATTAAACACAATATAATTCTCAGCCTATGCTTTTACCTCTATTATTACTTGATTATTTCTATGTGTATTTTAAATTTCTTTTCTTCTATGAATGTTTGTCTAATCAGGCAATTTTCTCATTTCAATTTTTTAAAATCATTTGTTCCAACATATTTAAAAAATATCCTATTTTTAATGTTCTCATACACTTCTATAATCATTTTTTCTCAAATATTGAATCAAAATAAGCCTGAATTATTATTAGGAAAAATGGGGAAATATTCATCTGTTGTCCACATCTTTATATGGGTTTAATGAAAAAATGTAGATAAGATAAATATGTAAGGCACCATGTGAGAAGTAGTAGAAGAACATAATCTGCAAAGAGAGGAAAAAAAATTCCTAATGTACAGATTAGTCAGTGAAGAATTCAAAATTCTTTAAGAGATGAGCTGCAACTTTAACGGGTGAATATTTGGTTGCAAAGCAGGTTCTCTAAGAGTCAAACATACAAAAACTTCAGTTTGCAAAGTTGTGAGTACAGTGATCAAAACCTAAAGAATGAAGCCACATTGCATATATTGAAACCCCAACCCACTGCCCAGAAGTATTGTGACATTTAACAAATCCCTTGATATCTTTGTGCTTTTTTATTCATCTGAACACAGAAATTATAAAATACTTATACTTTAAGGGTTACTACATACATAAACATGTAATATGTATGAAAGATATATAAGATACAGGTACCCTGCATCTGCAATAAGAGAGGTTACTTTTGTGTTTCCAAGATGTTCTTTCAATTTTTGAAAAATGATCATTCATCTTAAACATTTACCTGTAATTAAACTTCACACCTAGATTGAAACATTAAGTACATGGCTGAGTGGCTGAAAATATATCAGCACTGAAAATGTCACTGGTTATCTCATGATAAGCAGAGGCTTTAATGGACAGTTGTAAACAACTTTAATAAATAAAAAAGACATACATAAATTTAGAAAGCTTAATAGCCTAAATGCAAAGCATCATGTTTAGAGGAAATTTAATAAAATAGGTCATTACTTCTGAAAAGTTTGAGATATAGAGATCTGAAAAGCAGAGGGTAAGGATATTTGGATGGGAAGAAAAATGAAATCAAAGGTTTATGGAAAGAAGATTGCACATGATGTATCAGGAAAATAGAGAGATCAGTATGAAACCTCTATTTTTACCATTCCATAAAGTCATGGTAGAAAAGCTTGGAAAAGTAAGTTGTCTTCAAAAACAAAGGCCAAATAAGCCAGGTTATGAAATTTTGATATTTTCTATTGACAAAGTAGAAAAATGAGGTACAGAAATTAGAACAAAATTGTGTGGGACAAAGTGTAAACTCTAATACATGGTTAGTAGCAATGCTTCAATAAGTGCCTATCAATTGTAACTAATGTACCACACTAATGTAAGATGTTAATGTAGGAAACTCTGGGTAGGTGGGGGAGTATATGGGGAATCCCCTACATTTTTCTTGTAACATTTATGTAGTCTAAAACTTCTTTAAAAATAAAAATAAATAAAAATAAAAGATGTATCCACTATATCAAAACAGAAGGCACTCAGAATTGTGTGCTGTTAGCCACCATTTTTAAAAAGAATTTTGCCCAATTGGAACTTGAGACTATCTGTATTCATGGGGCTATTTCCTTTAAGAGATCACTGATCCAGAGAGCATATTTGTCTTTCTGCTCCCAGTACTTTGAAACTTGGTAGATTCTTAATGGCTTGAAAAAAAATTAAGACTGCCCCTGCTGTGATCCCAATATGACTCATCAGTGTCTCAAACTAGTCATTTCCTTTCCTGTTTTTCTTTTGCTTGTTTTTGTTTTTGTTGCTAATGTATATTTAAAAAATCCCTGAGAAAATACGGAGTTACCATAATATCCTCCCATCACCCTATTATTAGCATTTGCTTTAGTGTGGAACTTTGTTACAATTGGTGAAAGAAAATTATGTTAATTGTGATAGTAACTATAGTCCACAGTTTTTAATAAATTAGTCACTTTCTTTCTTAATAAAGAATCAGAAGTGCTGCCTCTAAATCTCCACTGGGGTCCATCAAAATGTTAGGAGTCCAAACTTGGATTATAGTCTAAGATGTCTCTTGAACTTGATCAAGTTAGGTCATATCTAAACTTCAGTATCACTGTTTTAAAAATAGAGGTCTCAAGAAATAAACTTTGCTCTGCTTGACAATATCATTTTTGTGTTCCTCACATAAAATATCATAACTCATTTCACACAGTTTTTAGTACTCATTGAATTTTAAATAAAATGTCTCACAATTTTTGTGGAAGAAAAATAACACTTTGTGTGAGATACTAATGTGAGTTTTCTTTGTGAGAAATATTATCTCAGACATACAAGAAATTCACAAACTTCATCAATGCCAATGTCACAAAACACAAAATCTAGAATTGTTTAAGTGGAAACTCACACGGATTTACTGAGAAGCCCAAATTCAGTTATTTCCTCTTCTCATTCATTCTTTACTTCTTCACTTTGTTTTTTACCCTCATGCTGTGCTTTGAAAAGAAATGCAAGGCACATCAAAAACATGATGAGTCTCAAATATAATAAGTTGGCTTTTTGGGTTTTAAAATTCAATAGTTGAGATACTCGGATTTCAAGAACTCTATCTCTGCACTATCATTTTGCTTTCTACTTTTCCTCCTGAAACTTCTACTAGAATATGTAACTACTAAATACACCCAGACAAATTCCCTGATATTTTCACATTTCATAGCAGCTGAAAACTCTCTCCTCTGTTAAAACTTCCACACTCCATTTCTCCCTGTATAAATAGTACCCATTGAAAAGAGCATCTCCCCAGAAAGCCTACTAATAGTTCTTAGTTGAGTAACTATTTTTCTACCAGCATTCTACAGTTGAACTGCAAACATACACACACTCACATGCACACATGTTTAATTAAATGATGTAATCCTGAATTATAGCCTTCTTTCACTTTAGCTTTCTGTTCACTTAATAAGTTCATAAAATTTATCTTAAAGTCAGCAAGACAAGTTAGGGTTGTTCAGTTTTGCACACTTCAGGCAAAGCCAGGAGGGTGAGTTTAGAAGAGAGCAGTCAGGAGCTTTTCAGGACCAGAACCAAGACTTTCATGCTCCAGGATAATCTCCTGCTAATATCTACCCAACACTGATGTGGAAAGCTCCATACCAACCACATAAGAAGTGGTGCAAAAGAGAAATGACTTAAGTTTTGGAGAAAAATAAACTTTTTTTCAGACAAAAACTTGTGTGTATGTGTGTGTGTGTGTGTGTGTGTGTGTATTAATGACTGCAGCACTATACTTAAAATTTGGGCATGGGCTTATTGGTCACCAAAATCTTTTGCATCCTTCATGCTTTATATTATTTAGAATGAAAATGGGACTGTTTAGAGCTGTAGGGGATTTAAAAGAAAACCTTAAGGCAATCCTCATTAAAAAACAAATGAAGAAAAACTGAACAATCCATTTTTATAAGCATTTATTCAATTTTTACAAATTCTATGAATTCACAGTAGCCATGGGTTAGCTACTGAGAATTTTGAAATAGAATAATGCATTAGAATGGGAGATCTGAACAAGGTTTTATTAAAATTTTTTGAGTTACCTAGAATGATACTTGAAATATAATGAG